>JANHGB010011060.1:0-15289 GCA_026283785.1 Coracopsis vasa
GAAAGTCAAAAACACAGCACTGCACCAGCTACTAAGAAGGAGAAAAAATGACTGCTACTGCTGAACCCAGGACAGTTTCATGAAATAAACAAACAAATTAATAAATAAAACAAACAACAACCCCCCCCCCCCACCTATTTGGCATGTTTGCCTGAAGCTTTTCCTATTCTTTATCCTAGAGATGCTTCCTAGAACCGTTTCAGTTCTCTCTATGCATAAGTATTACAGGATTTATACAGAGTTGCTACTGGCACAGATGGAAATTATGGTAGAAGGAGACTAGAAGAGTTGTGCATTTGCAGCAACAATTGTCTCCTTTATTCAAGATACCTAAACATGGACAGAATCCAGCAAGTAGAAAGCAAAACATCTTGCATCTCCTTCCCAAGAAAGGAGATTTACAACTAGAAGAAAGACCATTCTAAATTATTGCACAGCATTATTTCACATTAAATCACAAGTTAGGAGCTACCTCAGCAGCAGCACACACAGCCTGTGAATGTCTCAACCTCAGTCCTTTTCTTCCCTTGGCTATTTTCTGCAGGCAAAAAGAAAACCAGTGAGTCTCCTGTGGGCAGGGAGTGCAGGAACATTTCTCATGCTTGCTCCCTAGTTTCTTATCTCACCTTCCATGGGCCTTGGGAAGACATGTTGGAGATGCTTTTCATCAGGCACTAAGAGGGTAAGCAAGGATTCCTAAGGGCAGCCAGACCAGCAGTTCAGCACTATAGGGGTTCCACTTATTTGATGTTGATTAGTCAACACCCCTTGGGTGTTTGTAAGCATTTGGTAAGATTAGCAAACATTCTTCCAAACCTGTCATGACATGGATCACACCAAAACACAGGATCTTATACTGTGAATCAAAAACAGAGAAAAAAAGAGGGAAAAAGGACATTCTTCTTCTATTGCTTCTGTAAGACATGTCCAGGACAACCAGTCATTAGAACAGGCAGATTTAACTGTCTTATATTTGACAGATACAGAATTATTTGCTTTTTCTTCCAGCTATGTCTAAATGGAGAGTTTGCATTGCACTTAAATAACGTCTTTACATCGAGCTTTTGTTGTCTAATACTCGACCTAAGAAGTGTCATACAATGATTCCACATTCTGCCACTAGAGGGAGCACAATCACTGCTTTTCATTAGAAAAAGCTTTACGAAGGGGGCACTTGCGCAGGCTTCAGATGCCAGCAGAAACATCAAAGAGGTGATTTGCACACAGCGCCAAACCCCTACAAATTAAAAGGGAACGCTCAAAAGAAGTGAGATATATATATAGAAATCTTTCACAAGGGTTATACTAAGTTAGATCGCCTGCACAAAGCAACTGTGATAGGCTCACTTCCAGACTGGGTACTACAGCAACACCAAATGTAGGTTTATCCACAAACTGCTCAGAATAAGGGACATTTATTTGTTCTACCTAAATAATAATAATAATAATAAAAAAATCCATACTATTTAGAAAATTGTATTTTAATGCCCATGGAGGAAAAATAAGGTGAAAGCTTACAAATACCGGATAAATCAATCAAATATCAATCCAGATGAAAATACTTAAACCTTGTTTGTTCTGCCGTCAGACAAAAGGTGCTAAACATGTTTTAAATCTTAGTTTTTAAAACTGGAAGGATTCAAACTTAAATAAAATTTCTATTAGCAGGGAGTAAGGATGCAAAGGCAAGGAAATCCAAAACCAGTTTTCAGCTACATTTTTTAGATATACAAGATCCTTGCTTAACTGTCTTTGAAATTTCGAGGACCACATTAATGTATGCTTTAATAATGTAATCATTCCACTGAGTTAGCCTACTGCTTCTATTTCCTAGTCTCTTTTTTAACACTTTCTTAACATGAAGCCTTACAATGAGTTGACATCAGGTAGTTACTACTGTTCCCCTCCTCATTACTGACAACATGGTGTACTGCTTTTCCTCCCTAAGCATTTGGTATCAGCAGCAGTTGGAAGCATTTACTTTGCCAAGAGCTGCTAGGTGGAGAAAAGCTTTGTGATTCATCTGGGCTGACTTCTGGTGAGTCAGTTTCACATAAGAGAACTTGTGATCTACACAGAAACACAGAATGGTTTGGGTTGGAAGGAACTTTGAAGTTCACCTAATTCCAACCCCCTGCCATGGGCAGGGACACCTTCCATTAGACCAGGTTGCTCTAAGTCCCGTTCAACCTAGTCTTGAACACTGGCAGGGACAGGGCAGCCACAGCTACTCTGAGCAGTTTCAGGATCTCACCACCCTCACAGTAAAGAATTTCTTTCTAACATCTAATCTAAATCTCCCCTCTGTCAGTTTAAAGCCGTTTCCCCCTGTTCTGTCACTACAGGCCCCTGTAAGAAGTCCCTCTCCAGATTTCTTGCAGACTCTGTTTAGGTATTGGAAGCTGTTCTAAGGTCTCCCCTGAGCCTTCTTTTCTCCAGGCTGAACAAGCCCAGCTCTCTCAGCCTGTTTCCATAGCAGAAGTGCTCCAGCCTTCATAGCCCTCATCTTCATGGCCCTGCTCTGGACTTGAGGGAAAACCCAAATTCCTTTGATTTCTGTATGTTTCGGCAATTTGTACACCAAATAAAGAAAAGGCTGGTGTTTTTGCTGAGACTTTTCAGGGCTTTGCCTTTCTATCAAAATTAAATAATCCACAGTGCTCACAGAAACATGCCAGCGGTCATGATAAACATATCAATGCAGTATTATATCATTTATACAGTACAACTCTTAGTGTCAAGCTGAGTAGCAGCTACAGATCTCAAGTCTCTCCTACCTTTGAAAACACTTCTATTTGTAATAAAACTGCGCAAAATTCACTCTTCCACATTCATAGTATTTCTAAAAATTGGCTGAATACCTTTTGAATTATTTTCAAACAACCAGTTCCGGTGTTGAAACTTCACGCAAGTCTTCAAAGTTTATCATGTTCTTACTTCCACGAAAGCACCAGCAAGTACCCCTCACTACAGACCAAATATGAGGGCTTGAAATACTGGCAATACAAACCATCACTTGAGAGGTCTCACCCAGAGAGCTGTTTCCTAAGAAAGAAAACTGCTGGGAGCAGCATATGTCAAAAATATGCTGCAGAAATACATCTTCACTATAGACTGAATTCACTCCAAGAGTCTAGTCCAAATGCTACTACAAGCCACACAGAAAAACTACCTGACCCAGGCTCGAAATGAGTCAAGGTCCAACAGGCAGACATTCCATTCAACAGGGAGCATGCCTGTTCTCAAGTGAGAATTCATACCAAGCCCTTCAACAGCTGATAGACCTCTGGTGCCTTCCCCACAGCTCCACAGAGCAGTGAAGTCCTCCCACATCTACCCTGGCTTCCCAAGAAAGAGTCTAAGAGCACCTTCGCCTAAAAAAACTGGGCACTGAACCAGTCCTGCTGTTTGCTCATTATCCAGATCAGCCGTGCAGTGAGGATGTACTGGCCTCAGCACACACAAATAAGGGTGTCAGTGTGCACTTACAAAAGGATTCACACTGAGAGGCAAAGCCAGCTTTCAAGAGTGCCCAAGAAACTATAACGTCTCATTGGGAAGAGCAGACAGAAGGAGATGGTTAGTGATGGGCATGCAAGTGGGAAACTTTCTGGTCAGAATGGGTACTACAACACTGCAGTGCTGCCTAGGCATAAAGCAAATAGTCCCTGAGCAAAATGCAGTAGCACACCCCAATTTCATGTTATAATGAGTCTATCACCTACTAAAATGAATAAATCACAAACATACTCCTCCAGCCTCCACTGACCACACTGCAACTCATGCATGAGGAGCCTTCTGTGATACGGTGCTCTGGCTCACTTCAACTGACAGCTAAGAAAAGTAACTCAGGGGTGGGAGAGAGTAAGGAAACTGTACTGTCCATCCCGGTAGCATATTACAGTGCTCAAAGGTTGCTTCACCTGAGAAATATGCACAGAATGTGTGAGACCAGAGCTAACCCCAGTAATACAGATCAAAAGACAGTTTAAATAAAAATCCAAGAAATGTTTTCTGGAAAACACAAACTGTCCCATCTCCTATTAAAATTGTGAAATCACTACAAAAGAATTTCTTTCTTACAGTTTCTCAGGCAGTATTGTCCGGAAAAAATAACTAGAGGAAGGGTGGTGGATAATCAGGAGGCAAACAATAGATAAAACCAGGTTTGGGTTGTAAATTTTGTTCCATGTAATCAAAACTGTCACAATTGAAGATTAGAAACTGTTAGGAAAGGAGTAAAATAATAAAAAGCTCCACCAAACAGATCATATCACAAAGCTTTATGAATCAGTGGTGTACCCACACACCAAGTATGTTACGCTCATTCCTCTCCCATTTCTAAAATTATTCGGTTGGATTTTGCAAGGCTCAGAGAATGGCTTTTGCAAGAAAAGAAAGTTAAAAGTTGGAAAAAAGTCCAATTTCCTATTGAAAACTTAAGGAGGCTATGACAGAAGTTTGCAGAAGGGTGGGTGGCATGGAGAAGGGAACAAAGGACTGGATTAGGATTCACAAGCAGCACCCAGTTAAATTTTCAGAAAGAAAATAGAAAAAAAAAACCCAGAAGTGTGTGATATTAAAAAAAAATCCAAAAGAAGAAAAAACACAATACATAACCAAATTCCAGAATCCATTGCCACAGGAAACATCATACACATTCCTGGAAGACAGGCTGGTCCTGTCTGCATATATTACATATATACACGATAGTCAAGATGTAACCTTCAGCTCTGGAAATTCCTAACCATGCAGTTTGCTAGGAGCTAGAAAACTACAGCAGAGAAGAATCGTGCTGTATGCGGTCAGTCTCACACTCCTCCCTAAGTTTGAAGCATTAGTCATTATCAGAGACTGCATATTGGACTAAACAGACCACTGACAAGACCTATTACAACCAGTATTACTAACTTCTGATTTTAATTTGACTTACTTTCCTGCAGGAGACTCTGGCAACCAAGTATTGGAAGCTGTGAAAGTCTTCATAGAATAGGATGGGATGGCTACATGTCACATCAATATACCATTTGTTTCTAAAGTAGGATTACAAGGAATAATCTCAAACAATGGTGAAGAAACTGGTTTGAACTATACCATCATAAAATCTCTCTTCTCGGCAGAGCAGTGGTTGATTGTTAACAGGTCATTAAAATGTGTACAAAGCATAAAGATTGGTCCTTGTACGAGGGCACTTTCCACATTAAAAACTTTAAGGTTTGAGGGCTGCATGCAGGAGCGCACTACTGTTTACTGATGCCTGTAACTTCCAACTTAAGGCTTGTGTTTTGCCTGAGGATCCGAACACACAGAGACATTTATATAGGTTATTGTGTACTATGCATATATTAACTTGTGTACCCTTGCTAATATAGTGCTACCCATCATTTTATCTACACAGACACCAACTCATCTTTGCCCATAATGCTTTATTATCTGATGAAAGTACCTTTATGCAGAATACAGTGTGATGGGCATGTTCCAGGTCAGTCAGGAGAAAGACGGGCCATCACCAGCCTCATAGCTGCTGTACTCATTGGGAATGCACTGGGGTTACTACTATCAATGGCTCCATCAGGGCCACTGTTTAATGTAAAAATAAAGACGGATGGTGCAAAATGCCACTGAAGACAAACAGCCCGTCCTAAAAAGCACTCAATCACCTCTCCAGAAGGCCACCCTGTGAAACAGTTGGAAAGCAATGACCTCCACAGTGTTTACCTCTATAAACATGACCTCTGCAAGGAGACCACTTGGCCTCTTATCTAACAATCATGCAGGATGCGAATAAAAGAAATGCTGCTGCTCCCTTTTCCTTCTATTTCAGGAAGGTCTGGCTGAGGTAAGGATTACTCCCACTACCTGGCATTTCCCAAGAAAAAACACCTTGCCATTATGCAGCAATGCTGTTGATTTCAAATTCACCGTCTCCACAGTTTCCTGACAGAGCTGGGAGAAGCGATATTGCTAAAGCAAACACCATGATATCATGGAGCTGGGAATTACTGCTTTGCTCCTCAGCAGCAGAGAATGAAAAATATAAAGCAATAGCATTTTAGACCCAAAACCAAAATAATCTGCCTGAAAATGCAGATTACTGAGTTACTTTCTGAGGACATTTTCACTTAATACTGTTTTCAAGTATAAATTCTAAAGTAGGCAATTACAAAGCAATTTAGTCACACAGAGACACACATTGAACTGGATACCTATTTCTTTGTTTCCTAGTTCCTTTTGCACAGCCTCTAGAGGTGTTTTTTGGGGAAAAAACCCTGAAGATTCACTACAAACACCTTCAGATTTAAAACTAGTTAGTTATAAATCATTTAGGTAGGTGAAACTATAAGGTTAAATATTTTTGCATTTAACATTCAAATATTAATGCATTTTGGAGCTTTGAGTAGAAGTTATAGCTGATTTCTTTAAGAAGTCACATTCACAAATTGGTCCTCTGAACAGCCCTGTCCCTGTACAGGCAGTAGAGAAGCAAAAATACATCTTATATGACCCACATGAGACATAGGGTAATTCATTGAGTTGATTTGTGATGAGTCTTATCATCAAATTAATACAATGACATACGATTTAGATTGATTTAAAATTTAAAGTATCTTCATACTACAAAATTATGTGTAGATTTGAGAGCTCATATTAGTAGGGAACATCAACTACTTGGTGGAAAGACTTAAAAGGAAAACCATACTGGCAGGCTTTTTGAATTCTTATTTTGCGACTTGAAGCTGAGATCTGGAGAAAGAATTTCCTCACATTTAACAAGAATTTCAATTGATGAATTTCATATCTCTTCTCAAGGCAGAAAGTGTTTCAAGAGTGCAGTTTAACTGTGGGATAGGGTCTGGCTCCTCCCAGTCTAAGTGGTTTTGGGAGGCATTCCTTGGCTGGAAGAGATGGCAAGCTTAATATACTACCATGTGGCTGGTTCGCAAACAAAGTTTTTCTAAAAACTGCTGCAGGCTTTCAAGTTCACTAGTAGAGGTGTATTTCTGGAGGTGAAGATATAGTATAGCACTTGTGCTCTGAATACAATCTCTTTTTACTTTTTCTTTTGTTATTTAAGCTGCAAAAGCTCAGAAGTAGATTTTGAGTTCAAAAGATACAGGGTCATATGTGTGTGTCTATATCTGTCTTCCCCAATGTGGCTATTTATTATTATTTTTATTACTACAACTACCACTCTTTCTTAATGGAACATGATGGTAGGAAGCGTATGCTCAATAAACCCATATAAGTGAAGAGTTCTTCTACCTTGATCTTGCCTCTTCTATCTACCTATAAAACTTTCCTTTGTAAGAAGTTTTATAGCACTCTATCGTACTTTCTCCTATCTTTCCTGAAGGGATGCAGCTCCTGAAGGTAGAAAAATACCAGTGTCTCAATAAATGGCAACGATTTGTGTAAGTTACTTTTAACATTTGGTGCATGTGTCCATGTAAAATACACACACCCACAAAGTCATTCTGCCATTATTTGTACATTAATAAGGTGAACTGTTTTTAAAAGAGAATTCCTAACAATAGCTACTTCTCAATTATGACTGATTATTTATGTACTCCACTTTGTTTAAATGGTGTCTACATTCTTCAAGAGAACAATGCTGTATACAGCTGCTTTATTAATAATGTCACTGCATCTTTGTTGCTATTTTTACATCTCCATCTTCCTGTTAGGCCATGGAAATAGAGATGCCTATAATTAGCAGACACACAGCATTGTTTCACAAATCTTAGCTGTTACATTAAAATAGAAAGCTTATTACTTCTTTGGGAATAAACTGTAGTTTGCCCTATACTTAAGATACACAATTGTAAAGCCAGATATGATGCAATGGAGAAATAAGAGTATCTGCTAAGAAAACCTATTGCTGCATTCTACATTTATTTAAACATGAGGAAAATGTTAACTGTTCATTCAAAAAAATATATATATATTTTTAGAAAGAAAGTATCTTTTCATTTCCAGTTGAACACCACAGAAACTGGTGTTAGTCGATACTGATTTTTTCCCCCCCTCACTGTGGGACAAAACCCTCTGGTCACCAGAATTTGAAACAGTTCCCCTTGCCTGACAAACAGAAGACATGAGAAAATAAGTGTGCATTCAGACCTGTTGTTGTCTGCCTATTTAGAAGCTTACTGTACCTCTTGACTATATCTATATTGAGTTCCAAATACAAGAGTCCAACCCAAAGAACAATTATCGATGTTTTTAGATAAGATGAAGACTTTTGCAAAGGCTGATCCACATGTATAGAAGTACCTAGTTGAAAAATCTTTTTCCTTCTGTGGTAAAATTGTTTTAATTCCTGAATACATTCTGCATTAACAACATAGAAGAACAGCATGCCTATAAATATGCAACATTTGCATACGCTTTTTTGTGTTCACAGACTTCACAGTCAGGAAGGAACATTTTGGCCATGTGAGCAATGATATAAAGACTTCAACCTACAACACGCTTTTTGGAAAGAGGTGACATCTTGGCATAGCCATTGCAATGGTAAGATTCCTCTTGTTTCTAAATGAGCTGCCATAATGCCTACTGCTCCCATTGTTGAAAAACCTCAGCCTCACTTCTCATCTGGATTTGTCTTGAAGTCAGTTTCCAGGCACGTTATTTTCTTAAATCTCCATCTGTCACTGATATATCAAAGATAACTTTGTACTAAGAGTTGTATTTAAAATTGTTGACAACTCAAATAACCATAACATTGCTTCTGCCAACAAGCTATGCTTCACACCCCACATCCCCCTGCTTTTTTTCTTTTCCTCCTTCATCTCTTTCTCTTTTTTCTTTTCATGGTAGTAGCAAAAAGAGTTTACTTTGAAGAAATCAGAAACAGAGCTAATCCAGAATTGAGTTTTCAACAGAGAGCTGTTCAAGAGTTGTTACCACTGTCCAACAATTACAGTTTGCAGAGAACTTTAGGGTACAAAAGCACCTTTAAGATGAATAATTATACAGAAGTGAAAATATTAATACCAGAAGAAAAAAAAATTAATTGGACAAACATGTAAAAAGACACTGCAATGCTTTTAGAGAAGCCCTTGTTACCTTCCTCCACAACTTGATTTTTAAGGTTCTGAAGAAAAACAAAATGTCCACAAGCTTGAATACTTCCTACAGCCTGTCTGCTCTCCATAATAAATACTCCAGTGGTGCATGCAGCAAAAGAGAACGAAGTAAAAAATAAGAGAGCAGAAATGATTTAATGTCCCTCAAACGTCTGCTCTGCTTTTCTGCTAGCGGTTGTTGCTTTGCCAGGATGACTGCATACAAAGCTGCTCCTGAATTACCGCACTCTACTGTCCAGTGTACCAAGGTAAACAAATCACTGGTTTGAGGTATCACATACAGTAACCTGTGAACTGCAGTGAACAGCGAGGCATGGAGACCTTTGCAGCTGTCTGCATTTAAGAGCTACCAGACTGAAACCAGAACTTCTGTATTTGCCTCCTGTAATATATAAGCACAGAAAAGTCAAGAAACAAGCAGGAACAAGTCCTGTTTATTTGCTGCTCTCACTCTCCCCACAGTACAGCTAACAGATTTTGAGTTTTCAAACATTCTAACTTCCATTTCTTTCTCTAAATCTGTTTTTCCAACAGATGTCAGAACTGCTGCAAACTACAAGGATTGCTATAGATTAGTGGATCTCCCATGCCTGAAAGTGTTTAAAGCAATTACGCTTCATAGTAGAAAGGTATTCCCTATGCATTCTCCTTCTAGCTCCTCTGCAGGCATAGCACTTTGCTCTGGGAGACGAACATGTTGTTAGACTGAAAACTGGTACAACCCCCAAACATACCTAGCAAAGTAAACTCGCAGTCCTAACACAGCTTAGAATTTTGTCTTAAAATTGAGGCAAATTTCCTCAGCATAAGATCAAAATACTGGTCTAAAGTATAAGCACTGCTTGCTTCCCATTCCATCCAAACTCCCCCCCACCTCCTGCATTATAGAAGCTGAGTCAACAGATCAGGACACCAGCTCTGTCATAGGGCATGAGCTCATGCATAGGCATAGACTGACTTGTGAGAATAATGGACAAGGCCATGAACCACTGGCAGATGAGTAAGGCAGATAACTACAGGGCAGTCACCTTATCAGCCTTCAGCACCAAGATTTGCAACTGCTTACCAGTCAAATGCCTCTGCAGAGCCCAGGTCATAGTGTATCATGGTTTAAGGTGATGGGAACTATGACTGGGTCAGCAGCTGGTTCAGTGGAGGTGGCCACATCCTGACCTGGCAAGCAGCTGGCAGTCCCAATAGCCAAAAATGCAGCAACTGACTTTGTCAAAAGCTATCTGCATCTGACCTGCAATTTATTAGCAGTAAGTGATGCAGCCAAAGTTATAACAAGGAGAGCTCTAGGTAAGTTAATAAGAGGCAAGGTGCTCAGTGGGTACAGGCTAAAGGTGCGCTCTGCGCCAGCAGCAGGCTCCCTTCCCACCCAAGTGGTTCTTCTGTAAAACCCCAAACCTTTTCCCGTAAGTCTGTTTATATTCTACCATCTCAATATATACAATCAACTAAACTGTATTTACTTAACTAACTGCCACACCTTTTCCCCTTTCTCCTTCCTCAGATTTGTATCACAGCTTTCTTTTGCCTAGTATTTTCTTCTCTAGAATGACAATAATGCAGATACAATAATGAGGTGTTACCAGCCTTTGTTCAAACACTCTTTGTTGAGTACTTCAGCTATTTACCTCCCACTCAGAAGTTCCTGTTTTCACACTGAGAGGAGAAGGGAAAGGCCTAAACCTGTACAGTGATATGGCAGCCTTTTGTCCAAAAAGTCTGTGTGCAGTCAGAGATAGACAGTACATTTCCCCTCCAAAGCGTGATATTACTAGTTTCAAAGCAAAGAGGGAAAATTTTTTAGAGAACTAAAAAAAAGATTTGACTACAAAAGTAGGATTTTTGCAGGTACCCTTATTTTCAAGCTACCAACTATGGCTGTATTTAAATGCTCAATCCACACACATTGAAAACTCAGCCCACTATCATGAAGTGTGCACAAACCCAGAGGCATGTAATGTAATCTCCTACTGCAAACAATATTAGAGGTCTTAGCAAATAGAACCAAGAAAGCAGAAAAGTATTAGGCCACTGAAAGGCATCCCTAACTGGGAGCTTTGCTAGTTCACACAAAGGGAAAAGGAAAAACACAGCATGCATAGGGATTTGTCTTTGATACAGAAGGCATATGTCATGTGATAAGGCAGAAAACCCATGGGGGACACACATTGGACTGAAAAAACACGTTTAGATTGACATTTGTGATGTTAAGCTGTTTTGACACCTAGGATTTAACAATATCATGAGGTTATGGTGATGTGGATGTAACAAAATGACCAAAGATTCATCACAAAGTAAGATATCTCCATGTACTGTGAGATACATGACTACAGGGAGCTTTAAAGGAATATGGATATTAGACATTTGGGTTATAAAAGGGCATGTCCGAGGAATGGATTTGCTCAGCTTCCCCTTTTATCATCTATCAGCTACTCTGTTCAAGCCAAAGAAATTGTGCATATTAAACAGGTAAATAAATTAGTAACAGACAGGGCTTTGGGGGGGGAATTTTGGTAACAAGTGGGTTAATTGTGCCTTTCATTTTACCCAGAGTCAGTGTTTGCACAGTAGGTCAACTCAAAACAGGTAGAAAGTTTTAATTAGGCTCCTCCTCATCTCAATCTAATTTGACAGGAAGTACTCTGCACAGGTGTGTTGGAAAGGAAAGGTCTTGAGGGACATGATCTCCTATTAGACTAAACCATGGAGCTAGCAAAAGAAACAAGTGGGGAAAGTTTCTGGGCATACACTTTTCTTCAGCGCTGAAAGGAAGGAACAACAGAACCACCCCTTTACCAAATGCTAACAAGTGGATAGAAAATGACTATAGGAAAGGAGCTGATGATCTTTAAGAGCCCAACAAACAATGTAAGCACGGATTAGCCATACAGCATTCCGGGTAGGTAGCCTTTCATGCTCAGGTTCATGTTCATTGCATGTGCAGGTACTTTGGGATGACTTAAATCAACGGGAAATTTGCAATAGGTTTTAACAGCATCACAAGCTTATTCATTATAACATTATAGCATTCATTATAACCTCTTCAAAACAATATTGTTTGTGTACATTAGATCTTAATCTGATTTCGTTCCCATCAACTCATCTGCTCTCTATTTGCACCTCCTCTCAGGGTCATCTTCTTGTTTGTGTACGCTGCCTGATCTTACAGAAACAGAAATGACCATAAGTCAAAATAAAGTGTTCTTCTAAAATGCACTTCTGTACCATGTTTTCTAACTGAGACCTAAACTGAAAAGGCATTTTGAAATAAAGCTCAGGTTTGTAAGTGAAAAATACTTCAGCATAGTTTGGGGAGGGTTGCTTTGGGCGGTTTTATTTATTTATTTATTTATTTCCCTGAGGCTAGCATTGCACTGTCCAGCCTAATAAGAAAATGAAAAAATAGATGTAACCAAGCTTAGAGAATTCCATCTCTGTTATTGGTGTGTACTCAGTTTAATTTTAACTTGGGCTGGTAAAACACTTTCTAAGAGACCCCATCTCACCTTTAATACATTATCTTGACTTACTTACTTCAGACAAACATTTGCTAGATAGTTCTCAGTTACTGCATAAAGAGAATGTCAAGGTCTTTACACAAGTGTCTGGTCATGTCTCAGGATTGCCAATGTCTAGAAAGAAATCCCAATGAACAAAATGTTTGGAAACCCTACTCTCCTAGCTAAGATTCCTACCCTTTGTGTTGAGAAAATAAACAGGGAAAATTCTTTGTATGTACAGAATTGAACAATGAAGATGTAATCAGTAACATAAGAAGTTCTTTATCATTATTCCACTCTTGATTAAGTCTCATCATTCATATGTTCAAGACTGGTTTTGTACATCCTCTGATGGAAGTTGTAATTCAAACAGAAAACACCACAGAGAAGTCATCTCTTCAAGTAGATCATCACTTTCCTCTTACACATTGCCTTGTAAAGTTAAGTCCCATCAATGTAAGAATCTATTCAAGAGAGTAAAATAAGAATTGTGGTTTTCCAAAACTAAACATAGTAGTTTCCCAATGACAATGGTTTTTCTGTTCAGTACTAATTTCATTTTACTGTTATTTGATTATCCAGACTCATTCCTATGCATTAGGGGAAGAAAAAAGTACGCTAATAATGTATTGATTTGTACTGTGCTACATGTTAGTAACAGCACAGGGAAGGAAAAATATTTTCATCTAGGAGGTCAGTTGGCAATCCACAGTAGTAAATAACTGCTGTAACTGTATTGCACAGTCCAATGAGCGTGGCTTATGCACACAGCAAAGTTTTCAAATATCAATCATAAATCCCAACAGAGATCCTGCTTTTCCATGCATCCCAAATTTCTTATACTGAAGAACTTTTCAAACTTTTTCTAAAAATCTTTCATTGCGATTATAACAAGATTGTGGAAGGTTTGACAAAACCCAAGTCTGTCCAACCTGCTCTACGCCTACAGCTCAGCCAAAAGCATTTGTTTATTTAAAGAAAAGCACATTCCACAATGCAAGAACCAAACACAATATCCCGCAATAACCTCCTAAATCACTGTATCAGTATTTCTAGTACTGTTCTAAAACACTACAGTATTTTTCATAGTTTTGTCCACCTATAGCTTTATGAAACCATTAAAGATGAATGCCTCGCACTGGGCAGAGCCTGTTCTTTCAGTTGCCTCACACCTCCTCTCCTAAGAGCCCATTATGCCAAATTCTTATAGTAGGAGCTGCATCTTTCTATGTTGACTATCTGTGTCAAATCTGAAGAAGAGCAGACTGGATAAAGATCATGCAAAGCAGGCCTCCACAAGTTGCCCCAAGCAAGAAGGCTTGAAGGAATGAAGGGACAAAAACACCCTCAAAATGACAAAAAACCCTATCCAACAAAACAAATCCACAACTTGGAAGACTGGGACAAAGAGGTAGAAGAGTGGTCAAGAGAGAGGCAGGCATAAATACACGTTGAAATCCTTTCAGTTAAGTATGCAACACCACCGGAAATAAGTACTTCACACATCTTAATTCTTCATTAGTTATGTATACATTATAATCTGTAATTACATGACCACAGACTTTCCCATTCTCCACAACACCACCTGCATGCAGCAACAGAACTTCAGAACTAATGCCTTCCACTGTTTTGCTTCCTCTTTGTTTACTTGTGTGGCATGCAGACTTGCTCCCTGTCAGCAACTCAGAGCTTTGTATCTGCTTGGGCTCCTTAAAAGTACTTTGTTACCTGAATTATCTTGCAGGTCATTAGTAGACGATTAAACGCATTTCTGAGATAAACAAGTATGGTATCCCAATTTTACAGCCAGCGCACTAAAATTAAGGTCAAGAGTACTTCTTGCCAGATTTCACTAGAAAACTTTTCTCCCTCCATAGCACTCAATATGGAACTGCATTTTGCCTCTTCAGAACTTAGCTCCTACTGACTACAGCCACAACTGCTACTTCTTTTGCATCTCAGACCCAAAGTTAGGGATCCAGAAAACAAGGACAAAAGCAAGCACACTGAAGCTTACTTGCCTTTATCTAGCATCCCATGGGAACACTGGTGCAAGCATAAGATAAAAAACAAATTTTCCAAGGAAGCAATTAGCCAGGAGACCATCCTTTCTTTTTGAATAATCCCTTTCCTTACCCACAACACGCTTTCCTCCCTGTATGCTGTACATACAGTATCCTGGTTACTCCCAGAAAAACTCTCCTGTGCAATGACTATGACAGAAGTTTCTTCACAAAAATAACATGACCACACAAGTTTTGACTGGCTTCCAGTGTCCGCACACAAACCAGTATGAAACCAGCACTGCCAGGGCGAGCATCAATTCTAGCACTTCTTAATGGCCAAGGCCTTCAACTATGCTATTTTTTTAATGGTCTCATCTGTGCCTGTTACATACACAAGCTCTCTGAAACATGTTACTGGTAGCAGGGTACTGCACAGTTTAGAAATTAAACTAAACCCAAATCATAGAATCATAGAATAGTTACAGTTGGAAAGGACCTCAAGATCATCAAGTTCCAACCCCCCTGCCATGGGCAGGGACACCTCCCACTAAACCATATCACCCAGGGCTCTGTCCAACCTGGCCTTGAACACCATCAGGGATGGGGCATTCACAGCTTCCCTGGGCAACCCATTCCAGTGCCTCACCACCCTCACAGTAAAGAACTTCCTCCTTATATCCAA
>JANHGB010011062.1:4445-14997 GCA_026283785.1 Coracopsis vasa
TGCTGAGGCACTGGCACAGGTTGCCCAGAGAAGCTATGGCTGCCCCATCCCTGGCAGTGGTCAAGGCCAGGTTGGATGGGGCTTGGAGCAACCTGGTCGAGTGGAAGGTGTTCCTGCGCATGGCAGGAGATTGGAACCGGATGAGCATGAAGGTCCCCTCCAACCCAAACCATTCCATGAGTCTATGATTCTATCCCAGGCTTTGAAAACTCTGATTCAGATCTTAGACATCACTATAATTTTAATATGTTTCTGAAATAAGTTTCATAAAATATCTATTTAAATTTGAAAATAAAGCACTACCTCACTTGGAGAACATTATTCAAAGGAACAATCTGACAACCCGAAACTTCCCTGCACGATGAAGCACATATGTGTATACTCTGTGCATAAATTACACTCCTGGGTGCATCAGGAGATCCCACATTGGATAATTCTGTGGTCCACTATTCGAAGTGCTCATCTCCACTTCAGCTAACAAACATGCATCCAATGCAGTAATGACAGTGCTGCTGATTTGAGAGCACAGGACTCAGCATTTCCAGTACAGTATTTTTAAATCTGCCTATAGTACCTCTAAAAAATGTCTCAAGATGTTGCACATATACAGAAAATACGTTAAAACATTTGAGAAACTGTTATATCAGCACTGATGCAACAATTCCAAATACTGATGTTTCAAATTAGTCTATTACTTTAACTGAGGAACCTCTTTAAAAATCCTCTGTAAATTGTGAATTTTACAATTAAGAAGTCCCTAGCACTTTGTGAGCATAAACTAAAACCCACCAGAAACATAAAAATGTTTAAAGCAAGTGTGAGTATTTTGAGAGATGCTGTTGAAGAGAAGTAGCATTCATCCCTTTCTGGGAGAACTTGCCACGTGCCTCGGTCTTGTCCTTGTTCTCACCGCTACAAGCTCCCAGCTGTGGTCAACACGCATCAGCTGATGTACATTACAGAAGATGAACTGGCGAGCCTTCACCATTCATAAAGCTGCAGACCTGGCTTCAGTGGTGCAACATTCAGGTCTGGTTTAAAAGACACATCTGAATCCCTGGAATGTGTTGCTGTATGAAGCCTATGCTGTGCTTGGCATGTATCAGGCTTAGACTTGTACCCTCACATACATTTGTTCTGCTATATATGAAGTCTAGGCAACAACTGCTGCAAAGATGCACAGTACACTGAGCGGATTAAAGTTTCTGCTTCTATTCTGAATAATTTATCAAATGCTTAGCTGTACTTTAGAGATATCTTTTCATAAGCTCACATTACAGCACTACGGCCCATACTGTGACTTCCCCATGCTCACACTGATGAACCATTATTCATACAACTAACCCTACTGTGATAAAACTGCAGTGCAGCTATAAATACGGGGCAGTAAGCTGAAATCAGAATTCCTGATATATTTCCTAGGTATCTATCATTCTGCAACAAATATGAATGAACAATTCATTTGATTATTTGCACACAAGGGATCTCTTCCTCACTCTCATCACTTATGAAGTTAAAAATCTGCATTTTAACACATATATTGAACAATCTCCCTCTTAAAAGGGTTCAGCTCAAAAGGTGACTTCTATTTTTTTTGACTAAGCGCCTTTGCTATGAGAAAGAGGCAAACATTAGTACACAGTCTTGGAGAGGAACTACTTCTCATTTGCAGTACCTCCATGTAGCAGGAAACCAGTTTTGCTTCAGCCTAGCTTATGTTCAAGTGTTGACTGTGGAGTGTGTGTTTTTTGTTGTTTTTTATTCAATAGAGAATACTTCAGTTTGCAAGCAGAAAGAATCCAGAAACAAAACCCAAGAATGTCCTTATTCAAAACTGCAAGCACTATTTCCCTGATGCTTTTGTAAGATTAAACCTAGAATATTAAAAGAGATATTCAAGCTGACTGCAGAGCATCAACATAGCTAGCTGGATCCGGGATTGTAATGGTTCCTAAGGAGCTGTTCCAGCCTAACTAGTCAATGATCCCTAAACTAAGAAGGATTTACATGACTAGCTTAACAACTCTGAATAGGTTGTTAAAGTCTACCAAATCACAGTTCCAGAGCATCACAACCTCAGACACAAATGGCTCTTGTGGAGTACCTCCCATTACTGAAGTGTATAATTGCTATTATCAAATCAGTGTATGTAACAACATATTAATTGATCAGTGAACTATAAAGGTAAATATTATGTCTATCTGAATCTTTTTCATGTCCTATATATGTGTAATTAAATTCACTAGTACAACATGTTGCTGTATTGCCTTTTCAGTAGAAAGTGACAGATCTATGTGATTTCTAAATAAAAGAAAGATAGAAACTGCTTTTCAAGGCACTGAGCTCTACACAAGCAGAAATACTGATTTTAACACATGCTTTTTCATTAAATCATTGCCAAGAGGAACTTCGGATCACTTTGGTAGAAGGATGAATTCAATCACATCAAGCTACAGCCAGCAATTCTTCAGCTACAAGAGATTTTTCACCTTAAGAGTGCTCTGCTCTTGATATAGCAGCACAATACTACCATTTTTAATGACATCTGCACTAACTTCAGTGACAATAGTGTTTGCTTCCCATGGAAATAAACTAATCAGTGTACACAGGACTCATATGAGGTTTAAGCCTTTCTCTGACCACTCAAGGCTTTTGGAAGAAATACTGACTTGCACTGGGCTTTTGTTTGGAGTAAGTTCACCCCAACTTAATTCATAAGTGGATATGTCAGATAAAATACTCTCTTTCTGTCTCACACATGTGATAATATAAATGCCACCTCCCAATCTTTTCCCATGTGGGTTGCAGACAGAAGACTGTTCAGAAGTCAGTTAAATCAGACCAGCATCCTATTATTCACTGAGGCAATACATTGTCATTTGTGTCACAACACTAACAAGGAACAGAAAAGCTTCGCTACATTTAATACTGCCAAGTACAATCACCCAAATGACTGACAACAATCACAGATAACTGACAATCAGCGTAATTTTCCTATTTCAACCATCTTAAAAATAGACCTTCAGCTTTGATAATGTTCATCTTGATTGGGTTTTGAACAAGTTGTTGCAAAGACCATTTATCCTGGACATGTGAACATGGTATTTTTCTTAATGCTGACAGTAATCAGTGCAGAATAATAATCTCCTTTTTTTAACTTCCTAGTGCAAAATGTAATTCCTAAATCAAACTACAGAGTCAAGTAGTTCAAGACAACCCGCTTTCCTGTTCTTACAGATAATCCGTCACAGTGCAATTTACTGCCAGAAGAATGTATTCCCTGTACATTATTTTATATAGTTTCAGTGTTTTATCAATCTAATTTGAAGCAAACCCACATTTGAAGCAAACCCACACTGATAGGTAAGGTGAAAAGAACTAAAATCCAGTAAATATTTCTTTTCCCTTTGACTTACCATATTTTTTCTATTGTTTTCAAAAATCTCGTATAGCAAGATGCAGCTTTCTTAGTGTGCACTGCCAATTCTCCTACCTATAAATGAACTGGTACCACTACTAATAAAAGTGTAATTAAAGAGAAAGACATCTGCATAAAGTAAAGCAGGCTAAAAGATAGAATCAGGCTCATAAACAAAAATTTTCACACTCAAATGACCCTCCAAGCTTGTAATGTTGGTTTGGGATAGGCAAAGGGGAAAAACAGTGATACAGAGGGGAGCCCACCAGCTGTCTTCAACACATGTAATGATCTATAAAATGTGGAGTTTGTTCTGGACTTCACCCTCCTTCTTCCAAGTTTCTATCTCATTTTCTGTAAAGAAGGTGTAAAGAAGGAAAGATTGAAAATGTTGTTTCTTACATAACAACAGTCCCTAAAATCTTTCTTGTCCAATTAGTTCACTCCCAGATATCACACATCCATTTTTTGTCTCTTAAATGCTTAAAGATTCCCAATGAGATTCTGGCCAGCTTTCATTTGAGGAGTCAAGCTTAGTTAGTTTTATATTGGTTGAGACTAATGGGAAAATATGAGGAAGAGCAAAAAGGTCAAAGCAAATTGCAGAAGTATTTCTCCTAACAGCATTATCACAAGTGTGACCATTTAAGGACACATTAAGAGAGAGAACGAAGAGAAAGGGAATAATTTCCCTAAAGGCTAACGGAAAACGCAATACTTGCAAGACAGCATTCTCTTTCTCCTCTCAGGCTTGGCTTACTAGGGAAAGAAAGCATCTTAGTAAGGCCATTATAAGTACCTTCTAGCTTCGACCAGCAAAATTTACGAAGGATGTTCCAGATGACTGCTGTCTTGTGGGATCCTTAGTTTGAAATCTTTAAAGGGCATTCCACAGCGAATGCAAAAATAGCTGGCAAGGATGAGACCTGGCAGATAACCACAAATAAGACTTCTTCCAGTAGTTCTGTCATTTTTAACGTCTTTGTCAAAGCCAAACCCTGCCAAAGTCAAGTGGAATATACAAACTCTAGGAAGTGTGACTAAATACTCCTAAACGTCTATAGGCTGTACTTCAAACTGCAAGTCAGTGATGCAGGGAGCACAGGACCTCAGCTCCTGGTCTTTACTCTGTCTAAGGCAAAATAAAGCAAGTGAAATTAACAAGAATTCTAAAATCCCCTGAGATTTTAGTGACATGGTTTAGTGGTGGCCTTGGCAGTGCTGGGGGAATGGTTTGACTTGATCTTGAAGTTCTTTCCCAACCGATTTGATTCTATTCCTACTGCTTGTATTTCTTAATTTGCTATTAACAGTAATATGCCGACACTAAAGACCAGGAAAATGGGCCACCATATCATTAAACCAGAGGAAAGCAAAGCAGGCATCATCAAAAAAACCCTGATAAATCATATCTATGGAAAATGTGATTGTCATGAAAACGCCTGACCTTCTCTATGGAAACGCTCACTTGCTACAGAAATTTCTAATGCAATTTCAGAAGTTTGGAAACACCTTCTAAATCTCCTTACAAGAGTTTATTTTGCTCCTATTAAAAAAACAGTCGTTTTCCCAATGTTTTCTTCTTTTCTTGCCTGAAACACATGTAATGTGACAAAACCAGCTAGGTCTGGCTATGCTAATGATTTAAATAAAATGGGAAAGAATTCAAAGCCCTAAACAAACATAAACAATAAAAATATCAGTAAAATACCAGTATTTGGACTTCTGTTCAATTTACTCCCACAAATCTCCATTTAAGATAGATATATATATATAAATGCTTCATATTTGACTATCTAGAAGGTAACTTTTGAGAATGAAGGTTGGACTAGACGATCTTCAGAGGTCACTTCCAAGCTCAGCTGTTCCACAAACTTCCAGATCATAGAATCACAGCACGGTTTGGGTTGGAAGGGACTTTAAATATCATCTAGTTCCAAATCCCTGTCCAAGAGCAGGGACACCTTCCACTAGACCAGGCTGCTCCAAGCCCCGGCCAGCCTGGCCTTGAACACTGCCAGGGATGGGGCAGCCACAGCTTCTCTGGGCACCCTGTGCCAGGACCTCACCACCCTCACAGTAAAGAACTTCTTCCTAATATCTAGCCTGAACTTCCCCTGTTTCAGTCTGAACCCATCACCCCTTGTCCCATCACTGCAGTCCCTGATGAAGAGCCCCTCTTCAGCATCCTTGTAGTCCCCTTCAGACACTGGAAGCTCCTCTGAGGTCTCCACGCAGCCTTCTCTTCTCCAGACTGAACAGCCCCAACTTTCTAAGCCTAGCTTCATATGGGAGGTGCTCCAGCCCCCTTATCAGCCATGCCAGCACAGAGGGAATTTACCTTCAGATGCAAATGTAGGTGTGGATGAAGGAGTCCCAAGAGAATAGCATAGTGACCAATGCATATTTTTAACATTAAATTACATTCCCAGTGGGAAAATAGTTTCAAATATTTCCTTCTTTGCATATCTCTGCTCCGTTACGGTCCCCAGGGTACTTTGCTTGGAGTCCTCCGATAAAAGTGGGGAAAACAGAGCACAAAGCAGATGTACTGCAGGCCTTTATGGGGTAAAGACAGGGGAAGCCTCTTAGAAATACTGTTGGTCTGTCCTGGATTGTGTTCTTGTGACAGGGAAAGTAAACATCCTTCCCTCCTTCCTTCCCTTTGGGTAGCAGCTTCCTCAGGAGTGGGTGAAATCATTGCAGCCCTCAGCTGGACAATGTGGTACAGAGTTTCCTGGTGCAGACCTTGCTTATGGCCACAATATTTCCTTTAATCCAAACCTTCTTTCTCCTTTCTGTCTGTATTTTCCCTGCCATTTCACATTTGTATCCCCCCTTCTGTCTGAAACAAGAGATGTAAAATAGAATAGGGGACTCATGTAGGATTTTATTGCACCTGAGAAAGATTCAGTCAGTTTCCAGCATTGGTTTGCTTTTGTCGAGACCTGTCTTGAAACTTCAGCCAAGTTCTGGGACAATGGGATTCAAGCCCTTCTTCATCTCCTGCTGTGTAAATAATTTTCTGTCCAAATGGATGAGTGGCTCCTATAAGAACAGTGATGCTTAAAACCGCCATAAGTGTATGGGAGACTCCTTCCTCATTCTATCTGTTCCTGAAACACTGAGATTGCTGCAGGCCTTAATTGTATCACAAAAGATCATCTCACCTTTGGCCCTATTCCTATGCTCCTATTCACTGATTTCATCTGATGTTAAAGGCTGCTTTGCTTCAGCAAGTGGAGAACAAGCTCTGTGAGGCACTTCAGGGAAATTCCTTTCCTCTCCAGGAAGCAACAGCCTGTAGTGCCAGTGCTCTTCTTTGTCCATGCGTGTGCATTTCAACCATATTCCCTGCACTGTCTAATTTGTGGCTGATTCCAAGAGCAATAATCAATGTATATTTGACATAACTCATGCTCATGCATGTTCATGCACATGATATGTACTGTTTGAGAAGGATCCTCACCATCTGGGCAGTATAAAAATACCCTCAAAGCTACCCATGTCTAACAACCAAGTGTAGCTGCTAGTGCCTGGTACCTTTACACTCCTTCTCCCACCTGATCTGAAGGGCAGGAATGGGATTTGCTTTTTCAGGAGACAGCAGCATCCCTTGCTCTCATTAGGTCATACTTACCACCATTAGCTGTCTGAAACACAGCGTGGGCCAAGGTACAGATCAGCTAAAGCAGGCCTGAGAGGGTTCATTAGAGCCAACGATCCTGGTGAGATGAGCACCTAAAAGGACATTGAGGTTGAATTCATCTGAGCTGGTTGTCTAGACTCCTGCTTTAACTGGAGAAAAACAGGTGCTTCCAGAGCATGATTAATCTCATTCTAAAGCAGACATCTCAAATAGGTCAAATGACTCATGTCCTGGCAGTGCTTATTTCTGTCTGCACACTATAAAGGGAGCCGAAGGTGACTAGCTTAACCGCAGACCAGCATCGTGGTAGACATTTAACATTAGGTAAGATGAATCCCATCCTCCGAGACAAATCAAAGCAATGGACTTTGCAGGCTACAAGAGAGAGGTTAAAAGTGGCTGGTCAAAGCCACTGAAAATATTCGTTGAGGGAGGTGAATTTAAAGAGCTGCAGTGCCAGGCCAAAGAGCAAAATCTCCTTGTGTAGATGTAGTCTGGCAATTATTGTCCCAGGAATTGTATTTTCAGCAAAGAAAGAAGGAAAAGGGTGAAGCAGAGTCAGACATGCTGGAGGTGTGCAGAGGGCTCTGGAAGTCAGGCACTTTCCATCTCCACCATGACCATCAAAGGGGTATGAGGGTAGGTACTGAATTGCAGACGGCCCTTTGGGGAGACACAGATAGACCAAGGGTAGCAGACTGGCAAGGTGAGGGGTAAGCAGAATGAAACTACTCAAGGGTTTGATCTAGTCTCTTTCCCCATCTTCAGTGCTTCTGTTGTCCTTCAATACCAGTCTATTCACAGCATGAGGCTATACCAGGATGCAAGAAAGGAGGGATGATGACCTGACATTCTTGTCCTGGTTAATGAGTAGACTCAGCACTCCTCTTAGGAGTGCAAATTCAGGCCTTGAGGTCTGGGACAGCAAAAAGTACCGCCCATGCTGGTTGTGTGTGCAAGGGCACAGGACCGAGTGCATTTGGCAGCTTGGATGCATCTCCTTTGCTCAGTTTTGCTGGAGGAAAAGGGGCCACCAGAAGGCTTTACAATGTCCATCCTCTCCTTGTTCTCCTGACAATCTTCTCCACATAAAAAGCCTTCCTGTCTGCTGGAGAACTGACCTGTATGCAACCAAACCAGTTCCTCTCTATGTCTCCGACACCACCATCCGCTCCTCCTGGGCTGCTCTGCAGAATTACCATGGCTCAGCTGTGCTTGGCACGCATGGAGGGAAGCAAGATGATTTGAGCCAGGTATTTCCAACTGTGTACCATGGCTGCTGCCAGGAAATCAGCTCCAGCAGCTTATTTGACCATATGGGAACCTTCGGAGGTGTCTCTGGGGGACATCCTTAGACTCTGGGCTTCAGAGGATTGCAATTCCCCCCATCCTGTGACTCACAGTGAAGCTCTCAGGAAAGGGGCTGAAGGGCAACACTTGTGTATATTTAAGACAGGAGTATTTGTAGGATTTAAGCCCAAAATGTGCACCACCAAAATTAGAGGTTTCACACACCTCTTTATTATTATTATTATTATTGTTCATCCCAATTCCTTCCAACTCCCATTCTATTTTAGCACCTGATTCTCTCAGTGTGGGGAAAGGATATGGGGGAGACCTTCCCTGTTAGCCTATAGGGTTATTGTGTGGGATGGCTGTGGTCCAGGAGTACTCCTGCTTCTCTTATCACTTGGCAAAGGAACAAGTAAAAACATCCTCTCTGTTTAGCACCTGAGCATCCTTCCCTACAAAAGCCCAGCCCTGCTGTTGTCTGGGCACACATCCCTTTTGGAATAGGAGCTATTAGTTTCTCAGGAGCCTGTTTCTCCCAGGAGGGGGCCCGTCCCTCTGAGCAGAATAGTTGGTTAGTTAAAGCCGCCTATTTGATAAATCTAAATGCATTGTACTTGGATGGTAATTGCAACTCATACCGAGCAATCACCGTGTCAGCTGTCACAATAACAAACTGCTTAATAGACGTACATTAATGGGCCATCACCACAGCTCCAGGGAGAGAAACACTTTGGCTCAAAGGGAGATGTCATTCTTTGCTTGACAAGATCTAAGTGGTCACAGGGGCTGCGGGTCCTGATGTGGAAGGATGCCCAGGACTTCCCTCAAGCCTTTGTGTGCTCTTTCCTGATGTCTAACACACGCTCATCACAAATCCTGCTCTGCTGCTTTTCCTCCAGCATTTCTACCCCATTCCAACCCCATCTTGTTGCGCCTTCTTATGGATTTACACTGAAGGTGATCACAGATGCTAAGCACTACATGTGTGCCAAAGGACACACTTTCTGATCCCAGGCTGCCATGACTAGCTCATGGTACGAGGAAGGATGTGTTCTTGTCCTTATTATGCAAACAGGTCCAAGGCCAGACAAATCAGGCTTGTGATGACAGGGAATTGCTGGAATTGCAGCACTGCCTGCATCCTTCTGCTGTGAAGAAATAGAGGACAAAAAGACATCAATGGTCTGACTCAGACAGGAGGTTGTAGGTGTTGCTTGTATGGCAAAGTAGCAGCATGGAGCTAACTTCCCTGTCTATCCTCCCCAGTGTGAGGGATGCAGGGAACTACTATTCCTCTGGGAAAGCTTGTAATGGATAAGGAGAGAACACAATACAGTTGCTCACTACCTGCTGACTGATGCCAGTATCTGAGCTGTGATTGGCAGCTCCTGGCCATCTCCCCCCAGTTTCTATACTGGGCATGACGTGCTGTGGTATAGAATACCCCTTTGGCCAGTTTGGGTCAGAGGTCCTGTCTCTGCTTCCTCCCTGCTTCTTGTGCCCCTCCTCACTGGCAGAGCATGGGACTGAAAAGTCCTTGATCAGGGTAAGTGTTAATGAGCAACAATTAAACCATAGGTGTGTATCAGCATTGTCCTCATACTAAAGCCAACACACAGCACTGCACCAGCTAATAGGGAGAAAATTAACTCTATCCATCTCAGCTGAAACCAGGATACAAGGGATTTCTATTAAAGGAGAATCATACAATGAGGGTCTTTCGTAGGACAAGGACCAAGGCCTTTGAGATGTGTGTTGACTACAATATGCAAGAACCATAATCCATATGTTACGGATTAGCTGTACTGGGAAGAGAACTGAACCACACTGGGGGAGTTGGGAAGGAAAGAGAAAGAAAAATGGGAGAAGACAGGGCTATTTGGCTCTTTTATACAGGATCTAGGATGTGCAGCTTTCAAGAAAACCATCTGAATGCTGCTGTCCCACCAGAGCCTTCGCTATGGCCACTGAGCTGCTTTGGCAGGAGATGCAGGTCCCTTCAGCATCTCCTCTATTAAGACATGGTCCTGGGGTTTGAATGCTTCTGACAGGTCTCCATGCCAGTAATGCACAGCAGCTGCCTGGTTCTGCCTGGCTGCACACTGTAGATGGATGGAGGAGGAGAGTGGAGATGTTCCCTTTCACAGCTGAAGGGACATGCTGGGTACCACATATGCTCCTGATAGCTCTTT
>JANHGB010011063.1:0-53741 GCA_026283785.1 Coracopsis vasa
AGAAAGAAAGAAAGAAAGAAAGAAAGAAAGAAAGAAAGAAAGAAAGAAAGAAAGAAAGAAAGAAAGGAAGGAAGAAAAAGAAAGAAGGAAAGAAGAAAAAAATCACTTTGAGAGGGTTTAAATCACAGGACAAGTTGGGTACAGAGGTTGTGGAATCCCCATTGTTGGAAATATTCAAAACTCAACTGTACAAGGCTTTGGGCAACCTTCTCCGATCCTAAAGTAAAATCTAATTTTAAGCTGGCAGCTGGATCAGATCATCTCTGAAAATTCTCTCTAATCCAGATCGTGCTGTTCCTCTAAGGATAGAATATGGCTGCACAGATTGCCCTCACAGATACCCTCACACAGACACATATGAATCATATTACCATAGGATATCACAGACACGAAAAAGTGTAAAATTATTAACTGCTAACTTCATTCATGACATGTTCTTTCATCTTATTCTAGAAATTACATCAGTGGCAAAATAAGGTTATAAGAGCTAATGTGAGGATTCTTCCTTCAAAGTTTCAAACACGATAATATTCCAGAACAGTTTTGCCTAAGCAGCAAAACTGAATGAAATGAGCTTGATCCATAAATACTTTGTATCTTGCATACTTTGCATCTTAATACTGGTGCAAAATAAGTATTAATTTCCTCTATTTTTTATCTGGGAGTGTTTTAAAATTATATTTACATTTAAGTTGCAAAAGCGTAAGTGGCAGCACAAATAAAAATTAGTGGAGATTCAGGATTACCTGATAGTAAGTAATTAGGATTGTATGTCTTCTGGTTTTCATTTTCATATTAACCTTTCTGCTTGATGCCTTCTGCTAAATTCATCTTTGATCTCCAAATTGCCTAATATTTTGAGACTTTTGTTCTTCTTATTAATCCCCTCACATGCAGCAAGCACAGATAGATACAAAAGCTTCTAAGTAATTCACATCCAGGGAAAATCTAAACACCAAACAACAACAAACAACAAAAATAAACAAGTACAGCCAAACACTAGAAAAGAATAACTGAGATACAAAATTATTTACAAATGAGAAACTGTTTAGAATTTTTTTTCCCTGTAAACTTAGCTAAGTAATTCTGAGCAGCCCCACTTGACCACAACCAGATTAGCAAGCACTGCAGCTGATCTGTTCCACAATGTGAACCTCCAAAGTTTATTAAGCGGAGATGAGCAGGAGCTTCTTTTCAAGTGGACATATCTTCCACCCCCACTACCCCTACTACCTCTAAGAAAAAAATACAAAACCAAAACAAAAAAAAACAAACCAAACCAAAACAAAACAAAAAAACCCCAAAACAAACCCCCAAACATTTATTCTAATAGCATTACTCAAAACACTAATATTGATGAGCACCCTTTTACAAAGTACAATTGACTTGGATCCTTTTTAGTATCACCTCCTAATGTACTGATGACACACATAGGAAAGTATAAAAGTCCTGCTTCTAGTGTCCACTTCAACGAAAGTGAACTATATCTGAGGACTTAGTCCATAGATTGCTTCTATATTAAAATTCAGTTTTTCAATGAACATAGCCATCTACAGCTATTAGAATTCAAAACTAATGCAAAAATACTTCAGCCCATAGAAAGTACAGAATCCTGATTTAATTGTGTAAGTAGGAAGTCAAACATCAAATACTTTAGTAAAAAATCTAAAAATAATATTTTTACTGCAAAGCTATTTTCTAACAGCAAAATGTTTTATTAACATTCTAAGAAAATTAAAAAGCAGCCATATCCAGAACTGTAATAAACACCTAAACGCATAAGTCTTAATGACTTCATAACAAACATATCCTTATGAACTGCTCTGCTTTTAAAGTTATAATTCATGACATAAAATGCAATTTTGTTTAAGCATGACATACTGTCTTTCAGAGAGGTGCCTGTCAAAAGGGTATCTTTCAAAATAACTTTTTGGAAGTCCCTATTTTTTATGAAGTAAACAGAATTGTTTATTATTGGGAGGGTGTATACATTTTATTCACTGTTTTTTCCAAGGAAAATATCAACTCTAGTTGCCTTTCCTGGTTACATTACAGGTCATAGAGAAGGGATAGTGTTATGTTTACTTTCTCATCTAAGGGTTTTGTTGTTGTATCATTAGCAAATACTGTCCTTCTTCAAAGTGCTAATGAAACAAATAAAATGCACAATTTCTTAGTTGCTGCGGTTTGAGGGTTTTTATTTTTTGCTTTATCATAAACTTAGCTTACACTTTGACTGATACTGCTTCATTACAGACATGCTTTCAACAAAGGCTCTGATGTTGGAGATATGGAATTCAGAAACCAAGAGGAAGTATCCAGCTGTACTACTGAACACTGAAACTGGACGTGCTCAGGCTGGGTCTAGAAGACACAAATGTGTTTATTTCCATTCAAACTTTAGACACCTGTCTTTCAAAGGCCTATACCAATGTTTGAGTCAACAAGATAAATGGAATTCTTAAACGTAAGTATATTAAGTTCCCTGTAGTTGATTAAACATTTTCAGAATGAAAAAGCAAACAATAACAAGAACCTCTACTGAAAAATTTAACTCCAGAGGTCTCCTGTCAGGATTTCTTTGGAAGTTACAAACATGAAGAAGAAAAGGAGCATCTCTATTCTCTACCTTCTCAATTGCTTGTTAAAAAGAAAACAGAAGTGATATTGTTCTCTATTCCACAGCAACTCTTGGAGAAGGCAGGAAAGTTAGGATTCTGTTGACACTTGAGAAGCTTTCAGTAGATGCAGTAATTCCAGAGCGCAGTTGTTGCTCACTGATTTATTATTGTTCATTGAGCTGTAAGGCAGCAGTATTCTTGGTGCTGGCTATTTTAGTATAACAAGCAGACCCATTTGATGTAGCAGCAGTAAATATTGCATGAGGTAGGTCATTAATGGGTCTTTTCGGTTCACAGTGGCAGAATGGTGACTGATCTCCCACGGTTCAGCAAGGTATTAGACATTTTTCATACCACTTGTCCATTTAATCTGATTCATTTAAAAGTCAGAAATTTGAATTGATCTTCATATTTTATAAAGCTTGCTTTTTTTTGAGCTAACATATGAGAAATACTGCTAAAGATCTGAGTTACTACAGATTAAATGTTTTCTGTGTGTTTTGCAGTATGTTTTTAAAACTGAAGAAAGAAGAAAATATATCAGAGAATAATGTCTCTGCAAATGAGTTATAGAGTATCCACTGATATACAAGTATGAAAAATCTGATAATTAAGTTATTTATATATCATAAAGCAAAGGGAAAGAACCTGCCAATCTCACCTCTGTACTTCTCAAGTTGAATTTTATATTTTTTGCAACAGCAAAAATAAGTAGTTAATTATCTTTAACTATAACAATCAATATAAATGACAAGTAACTTATTTACACTTTAGTAATTAAAAAAAAATTTGAGAGGCCTTATTGCCCTAGATTCAATAAGAAGGTTGAGCTGGCTTTGCCGTTATCCTGATACTGAAAGCATTTTCATTAAAAAATGAGAAATATGGATTTAAGTCATGTCTATCTGAAAATGCAATTGTTCCCAGATTGCAAGGTTCTCTTGCTTCCTGCAACCCACAGGCACTGTGGAAAGATGTAAATACTTCAGAGCCTTCCTAACTCATGATGAAATTGAAGGGAGTATACTGGTTTTGGCAGAGATAGAGTTAATTTTCTTCATAATAGTTTGCATGGTGCTGTATATCAGATTTATAATGAAAACAGTGTTGAAAACACAGGGATGTTTTAGTTATCATTGTGCTTACACAGTACTTACACAGTATCAAGGTTTTTTGTGCTTCTCACACTGTCCAACCAGAGGGTAGGCTGAGGGTGCACATGAAGCTGGGAGGCGACACAGCCAGGACAGCTGACTTTGAATGACAAATGCGATATTCCATACCATATGATGTCATGCTCTGCAACAAAAGCAGCAGGAAGAAAGAGGAAGGGAGAACATTTAGAGTTAGGGCATTTGTCTTCCCAAGTAATCTCTGCACGTGGTGGAGCTTTGCTTTCCTGGGGAAGGCTGAACAACTGCCTGCCCATGCGAAGTACTGAACAAATTCCTTGTTTTGCTTTGCTGGTGTGTGCATTTGCTTTACCTCTTTAACTGTCTATATCAACCTGTAAGTTTTCTCACATTGTCCCTTCTGATTCTCAACTCAACCATTTGAGGGGAAGTGAACAAGCAGTTGTGGGGGATTTAGCTGCTACCAGCTTAGCTGCTATTAGGGTTAAACCACAACAGCAGAAGAGTATGTTCATTGCCAGGTCTGGATGCTTAAGTATCATTATCTAAATCTAGGTATTTGAGAATTTTCAGTAAAAACATGGAGGTGCTTTTGTGACTTTTTGAATCACCAGTGCAGAAATTATTGCTGTCTTGAAATAAAGGCCGTAAAAGTCGCCTAACTCAGACTTTACCTGCCAAATCTCACTCTGCGTCTTCCTGTATTCCTATTTAAAGGAATTAAGAGTATATTCAAATTACTCTTTTTCCAGTGATAAATTAAACAAAAATTAAATTTTAAGATTTTTTTTAACTTTAATCCTTTGTTCAACATGTTATGGCTAACTTAAATACATGGTTAAGTCCTTCACTGAATGAAGAACTATATTTTACATGAAAAGAGAGTAAAGAACAGACAGTTCTTAGAGAATTTCCATGTAATTATATTTTACCACACTCTTACTATCCTAAATAATAGCTTAGGTTTTTTAGAAGCAGTAGTTTCTGTTATAATTACAGTTTGTTCAGTTTTATAGTTAATATTACAGATGTGTTGTCTGCCTTTGAAAATGGTAGCTACTGTACTAAACCTTACAGGTTAGTGTTACTGATACCATTGCCATACTGGCACAGACCTGTGATCCACCTAGACCAACACACAGTTCATGAGAAAGGCCAGCACCAGATCTTCCTGAAGTAATTCACTGCAAACAGAATAACCAGTACCTTGTATAAAGACACCAAATGCATCCACACACAGTTGTTTGGGGTTTTTTTTCTGTCAGCATTACTGTAACAGAGCAATGTTGTACCAGCCTCATGGGTCAGCTGCAGTATGGTAGGTTCACAGCTGATCACGATGTAAGGCACATACGTTGCTTAAATTATAAGCTTGGGTGGTAGCGAGGGTGAAGATGCAAGGAAAGGCCAACTGAGAATGGCCCAGAAGGCCTGATGGCTGGAGGGACCCCGTCTTCACTTGATCCATATGAGCAATTCATAAAGTGTGTATGCCTGGACTTTTCACTGATGTACCCTGAGCTAAAATGGCAAATACCTCCTGCAAAGCCCAAGTAAAAGTCCAGTGCTGCCACAGTGCTGCCACAGTTGCAACTCACTGCAGGGCATGTTGCGTATAAATGCATGAAGAAAGAGCACTGAGATATATGTAGCTAGCTGCTCTCACTTGCAGCCTTTCAGTTTGGCCCAGTCATGTTGGCTTGTGCCATCTCTTGGAGTGAGAAGATGCAACTCCCTCCAGATCCTCTCTTTTCTCAAGTCTATTCATCATCACCCCATTGCTGTATGTACTGCATCCCTTAAAACTCCTTGCAGATAGATTGTTTCAGTCAAAATGCGTTGTTACACGAAGTAGTTACATAATCTTTGCAAAGCCCTCTCGAGAGACAACTAGCACTTTTGTTTGAAAGTAACTGCCTTTAGCTGCTGCACAAAACCTTCCATATGCCCCCTCCATCACTGTTAGAAACTTTTACAAAGGCAGACCTGAAGTGGCAATGTTCTTTGTGAACATTAAAATGTCATTTCGGTGCTTGTCTGGGTGTTATTGATTTCATCTAACAAGTAGGTGAAAGTCTCTGGGGAGCAGTGTTGTGTAATTGCTGCTGTGACACAACTAGCCAACACTACCCAAGGCCAGAAGTTTTTTGATCATAATCAATACCTAGTCTACTTCTTTCACAGTCAAGGTCCCTTCAATAAAATATGGACATGGATAACATCAAACAGGTAAGTGAGATTAATTCCACTTTGGCAGTCAGACCCTCATTTCACCTCATTAGGAAGTTTGAAATTTGAGGTGACATGTGCCTCTTTTCCTTTCTATCATCAGCCTCATTTTTTTAACTCAGTGAAAGCTTTGTGGTTTACCCTGTGCATTTTTTTTTATGTCCTAAATTTATATTATTTTCAATTTCAGCAGATCCCTTGAGTTTCCATTTACTATTTGGAAACAATGGGAGAATGCTTTTTCAACAGTAAAATACAAAACAGTAAATCAGCGGTAGTTTGGCATCTTTCCACAATGAATAATGAATGAAAGATTATGAATTTCACTTGTACTACACTAATTGATAATGGACTGACTTTAAATACAAATATGGATATGAGGGAGGGGACTAGTAAGAGGGTGTTACTGAAGTAGTTGTATGTCTTTATGAATGTAAGAGGGAGGAAAATTAAGTCTCCAAACTTTTTTTCCAGGATAGACATACTGGAGTAAAACTGGTATATATCACTGAGAAATTGTCCTGAATTTTCCTCAGTAAATGTATTCAGAAAGTCTTTTTTCTTCAGTATTTTATATTATTTCTCCTGATCCAAACTAGAAATTCACGCATAAACACACTTTTTTTTCTCAGGAATTCTTTTAGGAGGAAGATTGTGCCCCTGAAACAAAAGTAGTGAAATGACCCTGCAACATCCTGCCTTTCCACTATCTATCAGAAAATCAAAGACTGGAAAACAGCATGGCAGCACATGTGACCTAGCAAATTCTAAGCTTTTCATCTAAAGCATTCATGCCAGATTGGTTGATGAATCATGTCTATTGTCTCTTGATTCATCCTGGACATATCTAAGGCTAAAGCCTTAGGTTTTAGGCTTCCACTCCCATTTTAGCTCCCACTCAGCTCTTACAGGAGTCAACAGAGAATGATGGAAATGTGTATTGCACCAAACAGATATCCATGACTTTTAACTGTCCTGACTGGTAAAGGAGCATATCTTGATATTTACGCTATTTCAGACAGAATGGGTGAATCTAGGCTTTTCCATTGCATCAATTGCTAATTCAGGAAGGGAGTGGGGGGTAGAGTTTCTCTTCATCAGCCTTGACAAGATCACCTAAGCTTAATAAGTATAAAATTAACAGTGAATTTACTCCCTCCTTCACCGCACATTACTATTAACAGTTGAAGAACCAGTAGCAGATTCAAAACCCTCCTCATGACCTATCTTCCAAGACACTTTACCTTAGCCATGAAAAATAATTTGTGAAAACAGGTACATATTACAGCATCACATTTAGAAAAATAAAAAAGTTCCTTTCTGCTGCATCTTAACACTGTAGTTAGGCTATCAAAGTAAAAGGAAAATTGGCTGGAAAAGGAAATGACTGGGCAATAATTAATGGTTCTAAAATGAGAGAAACATTAATTCAGGCAGGGAGGACCATAGCTTTGTATAAAATTTGATTAATATCCTACTAAATAATAATATAATAATAAAATAATAACGCACTTCTATTCAGAAGTGCAAGAATCTCAGCAGTAAATGCTTATTTTCATTTTTTTGCTCGGAACTGTAGTGTTTCCACTCTGTTTTATGACTCAATGTCTGGCAAGATGCTGGTTTTGTACTGGACTGCAGAGGAAGCCAGTATTTAACCTATCAACAGGATGTCCCAAATAATCTTATGCCATATTTAATGTTGAATTTCTCTGAATACATGCTGGATTAAAACCATTCCTGCAGATACAGCATCCTACATATGAAGTACCTGTATCTGCTTAAAATGATCACACAACAAAAAAAGGAAATTTCAGTATTTATTTGAGAAATTCAAACACTGATACAATTAGTGAATGGATTGTGTGTACTTTCAATTTTACCCAGAAAACAATGAAGTTGTGGCTTTAGCTTGTCAAGGATCCACCATTTCAGGCACTAATACCAATTTGCTGTATGCATAAGAGACTACGATACTGCTGAAAGTAATTTCTGATATTTACAATTCAGTAAAGAGCTACAGTGGTTAGAAGGGCCTGGTTGCAATTATTGTCTTTGATTCAATTTAGCTTATATCCTGGCATGTCTTTGTTAAGTATCAGCAAGTGGGAAAAATAACTACTGTTTCCTCTTCTCAAATACTCTAGGGGAAGTGGCTCAGAAAGTTCAAACCACGTATTGTGTTCTTACCATCTTCAAATCTAAGACAGAGAGCAATGGAATACTGCTCATAATCAAGTACTATTTAGTGCATTAATTCCACTGGGGATTGTTGAAAATTATGTCCCAGTATGATTTCCTCGAAGATACTATACAGGCCCTTGATAAACAGATGAGGAGAAAAATCAGGGGATTAATTGTAATTATACCAAAGTGGTTTGCTATTAAACTAATTGAATAAAGAGTAATTGGATTATGTATGATCTTCAGCAGCTCCTAGACTCTAAACTTAATTAAATTATCATGCATCTAGTTCAAAAATGGAGTAGTTGAACATTAGCTATTTTGACACTATCAAAGTAGGAGAAATAAGACGCAAAATATTTGCGCTGAGTGTAATGCTAAGTGTTAGCATAGTACAGTAACAACATAATCTCTCTTGCCCAGTTCAATTATCTTGTTTTTCATTTACATTCTATTTAAATATTACTCCTTGATTGAAAAATTAATAACTATCATTCTTTTCTTCTTAAACATTTAATTAGATTACATTCATTGGGCAAAACCTGATCACCTAATTTTATCTGACAGTTTTTCAAATGGAAGTATGTGTTATTTCCTAATAGATATTACATGAGATATGTTGGATCACGAAGAACAACAAAAAGCTGATTGTTTTACTACTTTATTATACCATGAATGTACTATGTATGAAATACTAATTTATTATTTTAAAATGTACTATTATTAAAATGTATATATTTTTAATTGGTTTTTCCCAAATAAATAATTTTTAGGATAACATAAAATGCTTTTCCAATATTGAATGGACATGGAGGCTGGATGCCATTCACCTCCTTAAAATTGATCTCTTTAAGTACAATTTTAAAAAAAATATTTTTTGAGGTAAGATGACCATGAAGCAAAATTCCTGAAAGGAAAATACATTTTCCCCTCAATGCACTAAAATAGCTTTAGACCAGTAGTAATACAAAGTGAATGTATGATTAGTTCAAATTAAAGAATCCAATAAATAATCTAATAAAAGAAAAACAAACAAACAAAAACTCAAATAAAGCACTGGACTTGAGCATTCAGAGGAGCTAATATTTTTTTTACATACCTAGAAGTTGCCTCTAGGTATATGGGTACTGAGGTTTACAAACGTAACAGATGTTCTTTTGGGGTTCATTATAACTTTGTGCCATGTTTTATGGCTATCCTTAAGTGCTAAACTGTGTATGCAGTGGGTTATTCTAAAAGATCGCAACTGTAGAAAATAATTGTCTGTCTTTCATAAAGACTCAAGTTTGTTTCATATTATGGATGCTGTAAGTTCTGATGTATAATCAATAAATGCAAGGGAAAAAGGTAATATTGTCTATGACACTGTCTAGCACAGTTAGAGGGGCCCCTGAGGTACTGCTGGAAAACAGAATGAAAGATAAAATACATTCAAATGATTGGTCAAAATTTAAATGTTGTAACTTCTCTGTGTGTGAAAGTCTCCAATAAGATAATGAACGCTCCTGGCTGAAGCGGTAAATAGAACTGATGGAAGGCAACAGCATTCAGGATTTCACAGGAATAGACATAACTGGAAGTGGAGGCAATCAGGATTTGAGGATTTAAAAATTCTCATTGTCTCTGCCTTGGTCTGAGAGGAAAATACTCTGTGAGATGGACTCCGAGTGGTTTAACTAGAAGTGGGGCAGCCAGACCCAATGACTTTTAACAGGAGTCAGCTGCTACCTTAAAAGCAAGCCTAGTACATACAGTGCGCTCAGGTTCATATTCCAAGCTTCTGTGGAGGGCTGGCTAGCTATCATATAATCAATCTTCAACATTTTCATCACATCTGTTAAGTGGTATTAAAAAAAAGAAAAGTCTTACTAGGTTATATAATGAATACAAGTATTTAATTCACTTTGTCATTACCTGATCTGTATTTCATCTTTTAGACTCTCTTTGCAATCTCAGTACTATAACCCCAGCATTCAGAACTTATTGCCAGGCTCAAAGAAGTTCCCTAGGGAGGACATGGCAAAGGATCCTCCACAGAAGTTGTCCCAAACAAGTGTCACAGATCACATCAAGAATCTTCTTAACCAAGATCCAGTGCCTTAACAGGATTAAACTGCCTAAACTATCATCCTGCTTTATTCATACACTCAAAACTACACATAAAATATTTTACTATCACTGTTAATCTACTTCCGTATCATCTCCAGAGTGTGGCTTCAAGCCCATCCACATCCTTCGTCACTGGCTATTGAAGTCTAAGCATTACTGAAAGATAATACTGCAAGTGTGGAAGTGGAGTTATTCAACAACCTAAAAATTATCAAAAGATTCATGAAAAATAGCTCTTATTAAAGCTTGTGGAGATAACAAACACTGATTAAAATCAATTGAAATCCATAATAAAAAGGAGACAAGCACATGCAATCAGTTCAGAGAAACTGAGTAGTTAAACCCTAAATAAATTAAAAAGTCAATCAAATTTAATACACAGAGAGAGGAAAAATTTCTCATTACATGATACAAATAAAGCTTTTTTTTAGGGGTAGATGGTATGATATATTAAAAAAAAAAAAAGTTGATTTCCTACTTCATTTAACTGCATTCTCTGGTCACATAGTTAGTGCGAGATCACCATAGGTCTGTTCTCTTGAGCTAGATTCATCTATTACTTCTAACATGGGCAATAAGATGTCAAAGTTCATGCTGTAGTCAAAATGAGATTAAAATTGGAGTAACATGATCATGCTTTTTGGTTTCTTAGCCTTGCAGCTGAGTCCCAAACTATTCAAAGCCTATTTATCCAATTGAGCAAGCAAGCCTGCTAATAGTGTGACAATAGACCAACTGAGACATTACAATGTGCATTGCCTTTTCAGAAGCATATCTGAAATATAAGGTAAGACCAACTCAGTATTTCTCAGAGACCAGAAGTTAGATTTAACTGTTACTTTAAAGATCAGTTCTGAGATGAACCAAGGATAAAAACAACACACCTGGATAACATAAAAGTCTTCCAGGTGTCAGACATAATTCATCAAAGTATTTTCCAAAAGCAGATACAATTCCAAGCTCATTTTTAGAGCCTTGTGGAAGTGCTTCAGTTTTAACTGAGTTCAACTCTTGAAAACCTTTTCATTTTGGCTGTGTCTTGGTGTACATTAAACAAATCCTCAAACATTATCTTGTTCTATGAAAATTATCATTAGCACTTGATGCAGGACATTGATGGCTAATCAACAGTGACTGGATCAAATTTCATTTTTAAAATATGTCTTCACTACCCTCTGCAATATTCTGTCTTTACGTCTAGGGGGTTTAAACACACAGAAAGACTACATATTTAGTGAGCATTAGACACCAGCTTCTCACATTCAGCATAAAAAATACAAAAAATACAGTCTATGTTTTTGACAGGTATAAATTCAGAGAGTTTTCAGGTTTAAAGGGCCAGTAACATGCTTCATTGTATTTAATATATAGTGTGTGGTTTGGTACATATTTCTATAGTACCTCATTTTATCATGATAAAATGACAAGGTGATGTAAAATATGGATAAATTTCTTTTAAAATAAAGATAAATAATTAATGTTGTCTGTCAGAAACATTATGCTGTGTTATTGTGACTTTTGCATCAGTGGTTATAAGAGAATTATTCATCAGGAATTACTACAAATTGAAACAAAGAAAAAGTAATTATTTCAGATGGCTCAAAGACAGAAAAAAGATGCCTGATGATCCGTATTCCAAAATTTCTCATGTCTGTGGATTTTCAGATAAAATATGTAAACTAATATTATAATGGCAGTACCTGGTATAAAGCTTAAATCCAGTTGTAGGTTTTGTACTTTATCTTTTAAACATGTTAAAATTTGTTCCTACCTATTTCAGCTAAGCAGTCATAAACTCAAATCTCTCGATTCAGATGTCTTTTTTTTCCCCAGAAAATAAACCTGACTGTAGCATTTGTATGGTTAGTGTTTTGCCTTTTTGCTTACTAAAATAAATTTTACTGAAAAATTTAAGAGATCCATTGTTCTACTTGAGATATCAACAAAATATTTTTTAAATAGCTATGTGAAATACTTCTGCATGAACAATATTACTCACTTATTAGTATCACATGCCATATGTTGCAGTTCTATTTCCCTGTTATGTAGGAGACTACAAATGTGACAGTCACCTTATTCAATAGGATACTTCAATTTTAGTTAGAAAAATCAGAACTAGTAATTAGATATTTTTTAAAACACAAAATTGAGAAATTGTTGACAATTCCAATTTAAAATAATCACAATACAAACATACCTAACAGTCCTAAAGGGTAAATAGAGACAGAAAATGTTGATGCATCTGTTTCATCTGTTGCCCATACTCACAAAGAAACTTACTGAAGTCGGCATCTGCTAGAAAAACCTATCAAGCTACTTCATCACAGTACTCTTATCTTCTACCCTTAGATATCAGACAAACATAATTGAAACAGAGTAAGCAATCAGAATTTAGAGATGTCTAAAGCATTATGTAAGTGGTAAGTGGATAAGTTTATATTTAAAGTTTAATATTTTTCTTCTCCATTTCTTTCTCTGCAGTCATTCTTTTCTCTGTACTGTCCTGTTTCTGTGTTATGTAGTTATTTTTCTGTATATTTTTATGCTCAGTGAAGAGTATAGGGCATGTAAAAACATTGCCAGTTTTGACAAATAAAGATATCATTCTGTTTCCTCCTTCTTTTCCCTGCTCCTATTTATAAAACAAACAAACAAACAAACAAACAAAACCACCCAAATCTTCATATACCTTCCATACTCAGAAAACAAATCCATTCAAATCCATTAGCCTATAGTAGAAGCCATGCTAATCTTTCTTTAGTGTGGGAATAAAATTTTTAAGAAGCCTAATTTTGAAGTCCATCATCCCAGAAATAACTTTGTCAATAAATAGCATTTTTTTGTTAGAAATAGCTAAATAAAGATTGGACAAATAATTGCACATAGAAAGGTCAGGTATGCATTCAGGAGCAAAAGGGAGTGGCTACAGCCTTCTCTGTATTTTCGTTTCACAAATGACATGAAAGTGCATTGGAGCAGTGGTACAAGGTAATACAGCCCTTGTATACATCAGAGGAAACCAGTCTTTAAGGTGTTTCATGGAACATCTTCAAGCGGTGTGGGAAGACTGCCTTCAGAATTCAGCAATGATTAAGGAATGCATGCAAACAACAGCATTCTGTAAAGGTATACCATACCTGGGTGTTGTCCAAGATTTCAGATTTCTCTGGGAATTTTGGTTAGTGCTCTAGTTAGCAACAGAAAGGTATAAAAAATCCGTATTCCCCATAGTCCACAACAAGTATGAACATAAGCATCAGACTGAATTTCTCCTGTACAAGGGACCTAATAACGTGAAGGTAGGTTCACTACATCAAAAATTGTGTCTACGTATGAACACCAGTGGTCTGTTTTTCTGAACTGCTTTTTGTTTAGAAGGCTAGAAGTGGTGTTACTGAGAATAACAGGTGAACTTTTCTGCATGGCTCTGGCATCAAATTGTGGAACAATATCAGTTATGAAAGACATCTGAAAAGTGATTAAATTAGAAGTACAATAATTTTTAATTCATAACTATATATTCCTAATCTTTATGAACAATAGAATTATTTGCATAATATGTATTACTGTCTTTCGTTTGCCAAATATTTTGACTATTTAGAAAAACTGGCTTTCAGAATTGTGACCTTGCATGCCAAGTCTGAGCTTATAGCAATTTTTACAGCTGAGTTATCACCCCTTGAATACTAGCATTATAATGAAAGTGCTGACAAAACTTTTACTATAGCAATGCTGCTGTAAGAAAATTTATAAGGGGCAATCAAGTCTCTGGGATGTCTCAGGCACTGTCATCTCTTGATGCATTTCTTGGTACTGAAATGGATCAAAAGAGTGACAATTCAGATGATTATATTATTGTAATAGCTTATGAAAGCAATGCTGGAAAGAGCACTCAAGTGTTTTAATTTTGAACATCTTTTTGTTGTTCCTTTGAGAAACACAACATTATGTAATTCTTGTTGAAAAGAAAGTATAAGAATTGAACTGACGAATAGTAACCATTGCAGAATACAATTATCATTACCTCTTATTCTTACCAAGATGTGGCATAGCCTAACATGTCACAAAAAGATCAAACCATCAGTATGTTCTTTAAAAAATAGTAATCAAAGATGTATATAGTACTAAATTTTGACATAGGAGGCAATAGGTACTACTGCAAAAAAGCAGGAAAATGTTAATCATATGGTGATTATTGCCTATCCTTTCAAATCTTTCATTCAATTCATTCCAGAGGAAAAAAAAAGAGTATATTACTGGCAGTATGAGAAATATGAAATAGGAAGGCAAACATTATGTCTTCATTTTGAAGAATGCTTGTTAGGAGTTGCAGACTGATTGCTTAGAATTTACTTTGAATTAAAGAGCACCAAAGCAATAAATGCTGAAAATCTTCCAATTTACTATTCAGAAAAAAAAAGTTAGAAAAATGTATGTGAGATGTATAAAATGAACTTCTAGAGAGATTCCAAAAGAGTTCTCACTATTTGGAAGCTGATTCTTAACATATGTTAGGTTCCTGCTGGACACTGGCTTGTGAAAATTCATATATATATATATACATATGCATTCAGTTGAAAGCCCATATTTATGAATTAGAAGGCATATTTTATGTCACACATTTCATATGGTTTAAAACAAATATCTCTACTACCATAACTGGTATTAGAAAGCCTTTTCTGTTTTATATTACTAAGAAAAACATTATTTTAAGCATAAGTAAAGCAGTAAATCTCAGAATAAAATATTTGTTAAAATCCTTCAGCATCTGAAGAAATCCAGATTTTGTCTGTGTCACCCCACATAGATGGAGAACTGCCAATTTTACTGTTAAAAATATTGAAAGAAACAAAACTTAGATGATCAGTTAGAATGAAATGATAATCAGTCAAGATCAGAATTCATCCTATCACAGGAACATAGTGGTTTTACACTGTAAAATGCAGTGGAGTCTATTTAAAGTCCTTTGACCTCACTGAAGGCAAGTGCCGATTAGCTGTTGATGTGCATCTTACCAAACACCTGATAGATGTAGACTTCCTGTGATTCTCCTTTCTTCTGAACATATCTAACAGTTGCTGAAGATCGGATAAACCATCCACAGCTAAGCACACCATGTCATAACACCCTGCATATATACATACCATACAGTTGGACATTGCAACTTTTATCATCATGTATACAAGCTTGTAATTTTATACTGTAATGAATGTCCAAACATCAGTTATAACAACTGCAAAATAGCTTCAAAGAATACATCAAGATCAATATTTGGTGTAGAAGGGACACCATTTACACAAAGTTCATGCTGTCCTAGTTGGTCAGATCTGAAGACACATCCTTATAGGCATGTCTCTCTCACAGATGCTCAGGCTGAATAATCTGAAGACATTTCTGAGCTTCATAGAATACCCTGAAAGGTTCACAAAATTCAGCCTTATGTTATCCTTTTCTGGTTTTGTAACAGATCCCCACCAACTATAAGCAAGAAATGCTGCTGCCATTTTCTGAAATGCTTTTTGTGTCACATATTTTGTGGTGTTACATAAGTATACGGCTTTTAATCTAGTGTGTTATCTAGTGGTTTGGATGTTATATGGCAGTGTCTGTCTCATGAAGCTGCCAAATATCAAGTAACTGTCATATAATTTCTGACTTAAATATTTTTATTTCTTGATGCACAAACCTTATCAAATTCCTAACTGTGAAGTAAATCCTGAGGGAAAAACGAAAACAGAACTGCACAAAAGACATTGCATGTAAATAACATGGTTACATTTTTTTCCTTTGGTAAATCAATTTCTAGAAAAGTTGAAAGCCATCATGTTAGCAAATTATAAACATTCACCATGCCTAGAAGGTAAGAAAAAATAAGAATGACAATTATAGGGAAATAATAAATTAACAAGCAAAAAATTATACTCCAATATCAAAAGAAAAACAAGACCCAATGTGTGAAGCAGCCCAGATGAATGTTACTGATGGCTAGAACAATGTAAGTGTTATGGTTTGTTGGGTTTTGCTCTGCACTGAGAAGTAACAATAATCTGATTTTTTTTCCTGAAGAAACACTGACATATTTCTTAAATTTGGCATTTATTATGGTATTTGAATATTTTTTAATACTTTCATATTCTAAGGAGTGAATATGCGCACAGCACTAAGTAAGAAACGGCAAAGCTTCAGGAGTAAATTTGTTAGACTAATCCTATCCTAAACAGAAACAATATCATAATTAGTTTTCTAGCTTGGGCTAAAACACTCCAGAGAGTGACTGATCTTGCATGATTTACATGGTAGTTCATGGTCTTTTCTGTAAGACTGGAAGCACAGATTACATTCTGTTTCCAAAGAAGAGTTGAATGTGTGATGGTGAGAACATTAAAAGAGTGCAGCCTGCCCTTTCCACGGAAAGAGGTGATAGGGCTTTCATAGACTGGAACACGGACTGTGTATGGAAGTAACTCAAGTCTTATCACCTGTTTCAGGGAAAGGTAATGCACAAAATGTTTTGAGGGTTTATTGTTTGGTTTTTAGAATGTTCCCTTCTGCCCTATGTAAGGGATAAAGCACCTTGGACACACGTCATGAGAACAGGATGTCATGGGGTACTCAGCAGTAAGCTACATTATGTTACTATTCAAAAGGCTGCAGACCAGAAAGTCCTTGTCCTTTGGGACCTTAAGTCTCCAGAGTCAAATTTAGTATCTGTTTCCTGTTTCCTGGGTCAATGCTGGGTGTTTCCTGGGTCAATGCTCTTAGTCTCCTCCAGTGCTTTGTACTGAAAAGGTCAACATGTTCAGATAGATCAAAACCATATGGTGTTACACCAATTATCCAATCTTTTCAGTTTATATGGCTTTAAAATATAGAATTAGGGAAGATTTAGTATTATGCATTTGTGAAAATTTCATTATAAAAGCTGAGAGATTCATTTCATCCTTTCCAACTTCATGTGTAGATTTGTTTCATCTGTTACCTGACAAATAAGCCATCATTGATAATAAGTTTAGGTGAGCAGTTACCCATTTGAATCTATGCTGCTGATGACAACCGATCGAATGATTACCTAATAATATCCAAGGAGAACTTGAACATCTATCTAACAGTGTGCAAGTAAAAACTCTTTTGTATCTTGGATAATGATTCCTGGTCTATATCTCTTCACACAGAAGCACAACTGCAATCTTATTTCCAAGTCTTTGTCATTAATGCACACTTGACTGTCTGTCTTCACACTACTCTAAAAGACATGAGAAGTAGGCAGTAAGAGTAGCCTACTGAGCAGTACATTTCATTTCTAGTGTTCTAAATTGGAAAGTCACATAAATTTGTTTGACTCCTTTTTCTTCTCATTCAGCAAATGGTCTCTAACAACAAAACAGCAGTTTTGCAAAAGGGGTCCTTACATTTTAATTCAGTTTGGTCCTTGTTGCATGAGTCTTAAAATCTGTTTCTAGTCTTGGTTCAGTTAACATTTAATAACCCTAAGATCTCATGGACCCTGACTTGGGCAAGCAGAAAATAAAGGTCCTGTGAAGTAAGAGTAGCTCAAGATCTTTCTGCATGTCAGTGATTATTTTTCTCTCTATTTTTTGGACAAATTGACCTGAGACATTACAATTAGCACTTATTCTTTTTGCAGAGATGGACTAGAGGAAATCTGTACCAGACTGCTTGAAAGCAAGACTTGGCTTTTCCTGGTATAGTAGAGCTGAACAAAGGGGAATAGCTAAGTGTCAATGTAGAGCTTCCAGTGTTTTTTAATGAGTCTGTCACTTTCCATATCTACCCTGACAGTGTCCTAGGAGTCAGGTCTTCATCGTGGATGAGGCTGACTATTGTTCAGTTCATTAGTTGTTTCTCCATGGAAGTTACAGTTAAAATAAAAAGGAGAGGAAAAAAATAAAACAAAACAAAACGAAACCACCAACAAAACATTGCAGGTTTATATGAAAAAAAATGACCAATTACTCATAGTAGAGTGATTTGATAGAATGAAATACATACAGCTTCCATATAGAAAAGGAAACCTAGTAATTATTCCTAGTGAATGGATGCAGTCATATATAAAATGTGAATGGAATGATTTAGATATAAACTGAAAGAGATTTTTCTGTGGTAGCTGTGTGTGGATAACTAGCTGTAAAAATAAAGATAATAACTGATGTGTGTATATAAATCAGTATTTTTTTTCTCTAAACACAGGAAAAATTTACTGGTAACTTTATAATACAAAAACTATACGTGCAAGATATTTGATTCAACAGAGAAGTAAGCAGCGTACTCCGAACAAAATGCATCACAGCATTAGAAGTAAGACAATAAAAATAGACATGAATAAAATATTTAAGATATACAAAATAAATATAAGGATAGCTTAATATTTCTTTCACCAGACTTTCTAGGCAGCAGTTTGGCTACTTCTCCATCTTTCATTCTCCTTCTCCAGAAACTTCTGCTGAGCCACTGAAAACAAACCCAAGGAAGACATTTAAGTGCCCAAAGATAATAAATTCTTATACTTTAATAGCAGAGTGAACAAAATTAGCAGTTACCTTTTCTTAGCCTGCTGACTGACATATCCAGTAGCACAATTATTTTGTTTGTGAGGAATTGTAAATTGTGTCCTTTTAAAATGATCACTTGAGCTGGAAAAAAAGTGTATTCTTGTTTGTCTTAACTGAAGGACATGTAGTTCATGGGGAGGAGATCCCTTCTGGAAGAGGGGAACTTCTCTTTCCCTGAAAACAATGAATGGTGAGAAGACCAGAAGTCTCAAGCATGAGACAAATGAAGGGATTTTGAAAACAGCAGAGAGCAGACATACTGTCTAACTTAATACTAGGAGAAAAGAGGGTATTTTACAAAAATATAGGTGTGAAATCAAAATGCTTGAAACCATTTTCAAGATATTTTCAAGAACCTGGTAGGGGATAGGAAGATATTTTTCAAAGCCTATCTACCTTATCACAGCCTTTAAGTTATCCTTATTCAAATTAGTTTCTTGTACAGGTTGTGTTCAAATAAAACCTGTTGTAACCTGTAGCTCCCTTCAGTGTTCTCAACATGCTCTAAAAATAGCAGCCATGGCAGCAGCCTGAGTTCAGGCCCATCACAGCTGATCAGCTAGCATATGTGACTATGGATCAGCAGCATCTGATACAGAACCACCTGCCGTTTGTAAACTTGATAGCAGGTAAGTGCAAGAGAGACCTGAAGGTACTAGGAGCATTATATGGGAGCAGGAAAATGGAGGTGTCTGGGGGGATGTTAGTTATCTGGTCTTCTTCATGACTAAGTCATGCAGATTTTTTGGCTGACAGGAAGTACAGCAGTATTTGCTTCCAAAATATATGGCTTGATACTTGAGTGTGAATTAGGCCAGAAAGAATTAGGCCAGGTTGGACAGAGCCTTGGGTGACATGGTCTAAAGTTAGGTATCCCTGCCCATGTCAGGGGGATTAGAACTAGATGATCTTAAGGTCCTTTCCAACTCTAACCATTTTATGATTCTATAAATATAGTTATCACTCAGCCCTCTTGCATTAATCCACATGACCAAGGAAACCCTTACATCCAATTTTTGAAAGTATATCAAATCTTGTAACTAAGAACTTGCAACACCATGATCCTGGATTTAAATTCTTTGCTTGAAGTATATTTTCTGGTGTGCTGAACGAACAGCACAATCATTTCTTCTTCCTTGTACAGAACCCCCAGTTTCCATTGAAATAAAAAAAAGTGTTAGTCTATATTTTTTTAATTACGCATTGTCATTGTCATTATTTTTTATATAAACCTGAGATGTCTTCGGGTCACTCTCAACCATGAAACAATATGCATTTTTAAGATTTTGCTGTAATTGCAATTGGATCAGCCGGAAACCCACATGAAAAATCACTTGAGAGCTGTACAAACTGTTTGATGTATTTAATACTTCTGCATCTATTGTTGCAGAAGGATTTTTCACCTAAGTCCTGGCAGAACAACTGGAAGAACATCTGTAAAAATGTTATATGCAACATATCAGCTGGTCACACTCACAGAAAACATGTAAGTGCTAAATAACTGTGATAATTATCTTTCCTTTGAGAACTGTATTCATTTCTGCCTTGGGCCTATGAGAACTATCAGCACACAGGGAATAAAACACCTTCATAAAGTGTTAAGAAGAGATATCATGTAGCCTGAAGTAGATAAAGATATTAGCTCTTGTAGGGAAGGTTGGTTAGTAGTACAGGCACAAGTGCGTGCGTACTTTACAAACAAATTTCATTCCAAGGAAACATGCTTCAGAGAAATAATAGCCAGCACAACTCTCTAGGCTCTTCTCAGTGCCTTTGACAAGGTGGCAGGATTGATAACAATTCACCTCACTCTGAAGAAAATTCATTGCCTCTAATTCCCTTTGAGGTGTCTCAGGGGAGCTACAGAGCTCTTATTTGAAGGTGTGTCCAGAGGCAGTTCTTTTGGGTAAACTTTTCACTAGAAGATATAATGGCAATATTTGAGTACCTTTTGAATATTTTTTTATTATTTTTTTTATATAGCAAAAAATACACTTATGATAAGATCCGCAGCCATTTCTTTCGAGTTCTGAATATAACCTGATGATCATCTAACAGCACATTCTTCTGGAATCGAACTGAAAGCTTATCACGTTTTTCTTGAGCAATAGTCTTGTACTTAGGCAAGAATTGGACACTTTGAGTTATGCTTTGTCCCAGTCAACACAATCAATTTACAGGACTTTTAGAACTCCAATTCTGCCCCTAACTCCTCTTTAATTGCCAATCAATTTTTCCTACCAAGGCACAGCATTTGACACAAGCTTTATTTCAACAGAAGACCCTTGTTCAGTCTCATGACCTGACATTGCCATTAGGTCCTTATCCTTTTTCTTTAGTTCCCCTTTTAACTTATGTCATTTGACCTACTGACACTAGCCTTGGTGTCAATGCCTTCAAATTCCAGGGCTTAAACCTCCCAGTCAAGTTACAGCAGCAGCTTTGGCTGATATGAAGTGACTGTTCATTTGTACACATTTTGACTGCAGTAACGTAAGTTAATGTATTTAAGGAGTGATAGTATTAATGTTGTTTGGTCTACTTTCATTGAAACCTAAATATAGACACTTTACTCCACATTGTTAGTGAACTAAAACTGTGCACATTTGTAAATATTTAACCGATATATGACAAATTGTCATGTATAATAACTGGATGAAGACTTTATGCTTTATTAATTTATTTGAATCAAGCACCTAAAACCATTAAACATCTCATTTGAATAGCAATCTGTATCTCTCCTCCAGTCTCTAGTTCTACCCCACAGGCAAACTTAATTTGGTCAGAGACTGATTTGCGTAAGAGTGGAGCAAGATTTTCAGTCCTCAAGAACTCATTTTCTTTTCCGTTTTGATGACCACAACTAATATTTAATTTTGTTAGGTCTTTGGATTGTCTGACGCAAATTTTTAAAAGTTACTATAAAAATTAACATTGTGATTTTTAGCAAATTGAGAGCAAAAATCCCTGTTTTATGAATAGTACCATTTTATGAATGATAATTCATGGCTGATCTCTCTTCTGACCTCTTGTTTATGCCTACCCATTCTTTACAGATTCCCAAAAGTAACATACATAAAAGTATTTGTTAACATCCCAAATCTCTCTGTCAAATACTGACTCATAGAAAAGTAAACCAGTTCTTTTTAACTCTTCCCACTTTTCTACTCTTATTAGCCCTACTGCTGTGTTATGCTAAGCAGACTTTCTGCCATGTCTCTGACAAGAAATGCAGTGCTCCATTAACTCAGTAAATTTTACATTAAATCTTTTAATGCCTAGTTTCAAAGGGCTTTTTTGATCATACGTATCAGACATTAAAATATTGAAGGAAAAGACAAATAAGGGAAAAGAAGCATTTTTGCAAGCTTTCAACGTACACCTTACTTAGATGTCTCAACCTAAAGAAAAGTATTGGCTTTCCATCTAATTATGTATATAACTATAAATTGTAGGCAACAAGCCTATACGTGGTAAATAAAGTTATTTTCAGAAAATTCAATCTTAAATTAAAAGCCCCAAAGTTTCAAACCCTAAAAGTGGATTTTTATATTTTTATTTACCAATTGCATTGAAATAACCAATCTATATTTTTTAATCTATTCACTTTGTGAATATCTGATGTTACTAGTTAGTTTCCAAAAATAACAAACACATTAAACATTATGAGATTAGAAAGATGTATAAAATTTGTCTGTCAAAAATCTTCCATTTCCATTTTGTAATCAGAAGTATTTACATGAAATACATTGTCTGGAAAATCGATATAACTATGTTATTATCTGAAATGGTCATTAGGTGTCGTTATCATTGGGAATAAGGTCAGAATTAGACTTACATGTTTTGCAGTAGTTCTTGTTTAGGAAACAAATTTTCTTTTGCAACTGCATGTTCTAGGAATGATTTATGAATTTTGCACCTTTCCCAAGTTCTGTTTGAGCAGATATTCCTGGTACTGCTTTCAAAAAAGATTTAAAATGGTTAACACTGTACACAAATAAAACAATAGCACAAATGGAAGAACGATATTTTCATGCCATAACTACAATTATTACCTTGATTTGTATAGACTGTGTATAGATCTGAATATAAAAAGGTACTAAAAAAATTAAATCTCCCAGTGCTGAATATGAAATAATTCAACTTATTTCAGTGTCTTAAAGTACCTCAGGAATTTGTAGTTGTGTTTCCAAAGAATCAGTCTGTCTCAAGATCTTAACTTGGACCAAATCTGCATCTAGCAGGTTATCTACTGAATCCATTGAAACAAAGACTGGCCTCTCAATCTTACAAATATAAAATTCTTCCTTTTCTTTGAGAGTACGTTCTCTCATTTAAGGTTAAAACAAACTTATTTTATGATCATTTTATCTGGAAGGCACGAGGAAAGAGTTGCTATGGAGTCCTCATGGCTATATCAAAAATACCTGTGGAATGACTTAATGATGAAATCATCCGTGCTCACTCAGGTCTTTATAATCAGATATTCCTAAAGACACATAAATGATGGACATGTTGTTTTCTCCCTCTCCATTTCTTCACATTTGCTTACATTACCTTTGGGAGGTATTAGGAGGATGACTGAAGAAGCAAAATAGTTATTGCTGGTGACAGTATTTTAATGATTGTTGACAAAATTTCATTCTTACAAAAAAGACAACTATTTATGCCAAAGAATTTTGTTTCTTACTGCTTTCTCATAATCGCTCCGTATTTAGAAAAAAGTTTAGTGGGACATGATCCAAAAGATTTAATGTTAGAATAGTAGCAAAAAAACAAATTTTACAGCACAAAGGAATATTCGCAACAAATGATAATGCAAGATCTGCAATATTTACTTCAAGAGAGTCTTGTGAATCTGGAGAGGAAAGAATATATAGAGTGTAAATAAATAAATAAATAAATAAATAAATAAGGAGCAGTGGCCAAATCTTTGGTTTTTCTAACTTGGAGAATGCACATTTCACAGAAAATCTTATATAATCGACCAAAAGGAATCATTTTAAGAACTTCTGTTCTTGCCTTCTTGTGTCATTCGTCCTGTCTTTTTAGAGGGCTTGTATCCCTTGGAGGTAGCATCAGAAAATACAGTAAAATGATAAGCAGCGTATTTCAAGACATGGTTGTTGCACTGTGGCACAAAAGGTGAATCATTTTCAAGTACATAGAATCATAGAATCATAGAATAGTTAGGGTTGAAAAGGACCTTAAGATCATCTAGTTCCAACCCCACTGCCATGGGCAGGGACACCTCCCATTAAACCATGCCACCCAAGGATCTGTCCAGCCTGGCCTTGAACACCGCCAGGGATGGAACATTCACAATCTCCCTGGGCAGCCCATTCCAGTGCCTCACCACCCTAACAGTAACGAATTTCTTCCCTATATTCAATCTAAACTTCCCCTGTCTAAGTTTGAACCCGTTACCCCTTGTCCTATCACTACAGTCCCTAATGAACAGTCCATCCCCAGCATCCTTATGGGCCCCCTTCAGATACTGGAAGGCTGCTATGAGGTCTCCACGCAGCCTTCTCTTCTCCAAGCTGAACAGCTCCAACTTTCTCAGCCTATCTTTGTACGGGAGGTGCTCCAGTCCCCTGATCATCCTCGTGGCAAACGTCATGTCATACCACCTTTTGTAAATTCAAAAAAGCTTCGCACATCTTTGCGAACAGATTAACTAGTATTCTCTAGTGTGTATCACTAAAATAATTGCCTTGCAACCACTACAGAAATGGGTCTAAAAAAATTGAACAAAGAGTACTGTACCCTAAGTTCCAATTAATGACATGCATCTGAAAAGCAAGAAGTGTCCTATCATTGCGTACGACAGTGGAAGTTTTCAAAACAGTGTATGGGCCCTCATAAATCATAAAATTCCTTCATTTTCTTAGTAAACATCTAGACATGAAAATGCAAGCTATTATTTCAATAACTGGTAAACTTTTTGTGATAAAACCAGGAATAATTCAAAATTTTGTTCATACAGATCTGTTCACATGAAATTATGTACATGTCTTTCTACCTTTTCTATAGCCAAAGGCTTATATCAGGTGTAATTCACTACTGCATCATGACAGTTCAGGATATTGCAACTTTTTGTAAATCAGTGTGTGATCCATGTGCAGCCAATGCTAAATCAGTCTCAAATCTGGTCTTATCACGGCAATTCTTCTAAGGGATATATGTGATTATAATGACAATGCTCTTATATTTGTGGTTAGTATACCAACAAAGCAGCTTATGAGATAAACTAGATCGTATTTGCCTTTTAATGTAAAATTTGTGGATATTTTTGTATTTATTTTGATACAAGCTGCACAGACACGTGAAGAAAAAAAAAAAACGAAATCAGCCAACGAGACGCTTTATAGACACAATAAGGATTTTTCTAGCATTATGGTCATCAAATAAGAACTCTATATTGTTAAGTCTCTTTCAAAACCACATCATATTACTTGTGCATGCTATCCTACACCATAAGCTGGAAACTCATGAAACACAGAGAGCTGATTCAGATAAAAAATAGTAATTTCCTTTAATGAAACGTAAAGCTTTACAATACGTAGCAGGTAGGTAGACACAAGGGCCAGTGTCCTGAAGCCACTCTCTGCTTCAGTTTATTTCTGGAAATTGGTTTTATTTTCAACCCCAAGCCAATTAAGCCCATTGGACCACTGATAAGTCCTCAAATCATTATCTCGGTTTTTTCTTATAATATAAGAACCTAATAAATTTTATTTTACTTGCTGAGAATAAAATGAATAAACAAACAAACAAACCAAACCTCAACAACAAGAAGAACAGGATATTTTGGAATAGGATAATTTGGAATAGGATATTTCTCTGTAGATGAACTTTGAGGTTTGATATAGGAAATTTTTCTGTAAATTAAACTTGGAGGGTTGTTTCAGATAACTATCCTGGGACCCTATAACCTCTCTGGGAAGCGTGCAGGTTTCCTGGCCTCCTTCCCAGCTTTCCTTGCCTGCTGCCTCCATGCAAACTTATGTGATGTGATGTAGCTCTACTGTCCCTCTCTCCATCTGTATGTACAAATTAAACCAGATCTCAGCTAAGCCTCCCAAATCACAGTAGATGAAGAATGACTGAATAATGTCACAACTGCAAAACCATTCCTTGTAGATTTATTGACAGAGAATGGATTTATTTTTTTTTATAATTCATATGAACTTGTTACACATCTTCATATACCAGAGGAATGACATTCAACCTGTAATAATTTTAAGTCTTTGTGACTACAACAAAAGGTTTATTTCACCAATCATGACCAAAACAAAAATACAACATTTGCAGCATTATTACTTCTTCTTTAAATATAACAGTGTTTTAAAGCCATCCTTAACAAAATTATATAAGATATCGAGTGAGTTGCTGTGTAAAGCAAAACCTGTAGCAGATCAATTTCAGATTTTGGTAGTTTTCCCTGCATAAAGCCTTTCCTCTATGGCTCTGTCTAGCCACTCACGCCAGAAGAAGGGATGGAAAAATCCATTTTTCCTGGACTGTAGTTTTCTTTAGATCCACACAGACAGAAAAGTGCACAAACCCTTTTTTCCTTGACAAAGTAGAAGAGAAAGAAGTATGATTATAGATAGTTTCTGTCTTGATACTGCCATCAAATTGAGAAAAGACTGAATGGACACAGAGATTATTCTCACTGCTGGATGATCTGATCAAAGCAAGTCTGAGGCTCACTAGAAGAATGACAATGGGCCCTGTGGATTTGGGGCAGATTGCCTGCCAAGGTCATTTTGGGACTTTGGGGCACTTAGCTCTGACCAAAGAACTTGACAAACCCAAACACATCTGAATTCTTTAGTTCTAAGTTCACCAACAATAGTGAATTATTTCATCACATGGATCCAGAACTATTTTCCACGAATAGGATAGTATATTCAGATGTGGGGGTTTTATGGTCCTTAAAATGTACCTAATGTATGGCTTACACCATTTCTGAAATTTTTACAGGAACATAAGTCAACAAATGGGAAAAGCAGGTATTTAATTTCCCATATATTCCTGTTTCTGACAAATTGTTATTTTTCTGTCTCTTCAGGAAATAATTTTTGCCACCCTTTCAAAGTAGTGCTATAAAGCCTTTTTTCCTTTCATCCAGTGACTTTTTACAGGTTTGGTTGTTGTTGTTTTCACCCTTTTTAAGCCTATGTGGTAGAACAAATCATATATAAAGCTGGTGATTAATAATGAGACACTTCATAGTGAAGCCTCTACAAAGAAGGAAATTGCACAAACAGGCAGAGTTATCTGTCACCACATGACAAAGTTCAAGTTTAAGAAGCTGCTTGTCAAATACAATCGACTGAACGAGTGATAGATTAGATCTTAATAGCAGTAAAAGTAAGCTATAAGCTATTGCTTTCTCTTACAATACAAAAACCTCTCCTTTTAAACACTCTATGATGAAACGCAGTAAAACAAAATAAAAAATGGTAGTGAGAAAACCAGTGATGTTTCTTACTTACCCAGAAAGCGGTGAACTGTGTTAATGTTTTTAATGCTCAATTCCTGTCAAGGTCAATTTAATTTTGTTGTTGTTGTTGTTACGAAAAAAGAACCTTGACAAAAAATACATCTTGCCATTTTCATGATTTCTGTGAAGTTGTTCATGTTTCAAAATCTCTCTTTAATTCTGTAGCCTGTAAGCAGCTTTAGCAATAACTACTTGATACATATTTCAGTTAGGCTATTTAAATGTTTCTGTGTTTCTCTGGAGTGGCATGAAATATATTATCTTCCTCTAGAAAATGCAGAAAATAATTCCATAAGTGAACTGTGAGTTTAGAGAAGAATTGGATTTCTATTGTTTAAGAAACTCACATATTGTTAGTTTATTTCCATTCTGATATGTACGCAATGTTTTTCTTCATTTCTTCGAAAATATTAGGTCTCCCTAAACACAAGATATCAAATCATAGAATCATAGAATGGGTTGGAATGGATCTTAGTCCCAACCCTAGTCCCAACCCTCCCCCCACCACGAGAAGGGACAGCTTCCACTAGACCAAGTTGTTTCACATCCAGCTTGGGCTTGAACACTTCCAGGGATGGAACAACCACAACTTCTTTGGGCAACCTGCTTCAGTGTCTCACCACCCTCACAGTAAAGAATTTCTTCCTTATATCTAATCTAAATCTATGCTCTGTCAGATACAAGCCATTCCCTCTTGTCCTGGCACTACATGCCCTTGTAAAAAGTCCCTCTCCACATTTCTTGTAGCCTCCCTTTAGGTAATGGAAAGCTGCTACAAGTTCTCCATGGAACCTTCTCCTCTCCAAGCTGAAAACCCACAACTCTCTCAGCTTGTCTTCATAAGAGAGGTGCTCCAGCCTCCTGATCAACTTTGTGGCCCTTCTCTGGACTTGCTAAGCTCCCTTTTGTGGAGGGGGCCCCAGGGCTCAACGCAGTAGTTCAGGTGGAATCTTACAAGAGCAGAGCACAGGAGAGGATGATCTCCCTTGACCTGCTGGTCACGCTCCTTTTGATGCAGCCCAGCATATGGTTGGCTTCCTGGTCTGCAAGCTCACACTGAAGCCAGCGCAAGTTCAGTTTCTCATCAACCAACACGAAGTCCTTCTCCCCAGGGCTGCTCTCAGTCTATTCTCCACCCAGACTGTATTTGTGTTTGGGATAGCCACAACCCTGTAGGACCTTGCACTTGGCCTTATTGAACTTCATGAGGTTTGCACAGGCCCACCTCTCAAGCGTGTCAAGGTCCCTCTGGATGGCATTCCTTCCCTCCAGCATATCAACCGAACCACATAGCTTGCTATCATCAGCAAACTTGCTGAGGATGCACTCAGACACTGTCCATGTCACTGACAAGGATATTAAACAGTGCCAGTCCCAATACCAAACTCTGAATAGCACCACTAGTCACTGGTCTCCACTTGGACATTGAGCTATTGGCAACAACTCCTTGAGAGACAAAATATTTAATCTGAAATCTCGAAATATTTCTCTTACTTGCATACATTATTATTTATAATAAATAACATGAAATAAATATATATGTAAATATATATCTATTATATTGTTGTGTTATGAAAAACTCTTGACTGGTCGTTTAGTCCACTTCCCCACAGCATCTTTGATATGCACTTCAAAAAGCACTACTGAAATATCATGTAAGAATGAGGTCACAGAAGATATCTCAGTTCCTTCTTATTCCATTAATATCATTATGATTTTCTCATAAAATTTTGATTGTTTTAAATTATTTATACTATTTGTACCATTATTATTTGATTTCTCTAAAACTTTAAGCTTCTACTTTTTTATATATTTACCACTAGCTGAAAGAAGAATCAAAATACTACAGTTTAGATGCTGAAAATTTGAGGTTTAGGGAAGACTTTGTAGCTCTTTTGCACTTCAGTGTAGCTGTGTAATAACTTCTTGTTTTAGTAGTTAAGACTGGAAAACATCTCTAGGCTCTGGCAAAGTGCTTGCCCCTTCAAAATGAGCTTTTCACAATGCAAGATGTTGCCTAATTTAGTTCTTCAGTATTGTAGAATATTGTTATTTTGTGGATAAGTATAAATAATGTATGAGCTCAAACTGTCAAAATCAGTGCAGCCTGAAGACTGGAGTGCCAGACTAGCACTCCCGGTAACCATTCACAGTTTTGCTATGGATCTGCTGTGTGATATTGAACAAGCCACTTCCTTGTATTCCTACTGCCTTCAGAGACACACACTCGCGCGCACACACACACACACACACACATGAAGTATTAGTAACAGCTACTCCCCTTGAGCAGTATTCTGAAATCACTGGCTATCAGTTTCAAGATTAGTTCAAATTAAGAAGAAGATTTGGGGATTGATTCTTTATGAAGACTTTACTAAATCTTATGAAAGTTGGCTAAAATCTGGCCAAGCTTTTTTACCTCTGCAGTTGTCAGATCTGCCCTCCCAAGCACAGATTTGAGTGATACAGGAAGAGCTGTACAAATTCTGAAAAGACATCACAGAGATGGCATACGATGTTGCAGGTAAACTTCTGGAATTAAAACTGGAACACGGATAGAAGTAATGGAAGAGAACTCTCATCAGAATTTAATTTGAATGTGCCTTACATAGAGTGTTTACTTACAAAATTTTACCAGTATCAATGTTTTGTAAGCTACGTATTCCATTACATTTTAATGTTTGATACTGATATTTCTAGGAATAAGGACCTTTAAAAAGAAGAAGTGGAAAGAAAATTTACAGTCAAAAAATATAATTATTGCCAGATTGCCTCTTTGGAAAAGGTATGGGAATTCTACATCTACACTATATGTCAAGAAACTAATTTCTAGGTCCCCATTAGGAATACAGGACAAAAGCTGTCTTATAGATTATCCAATAGAGTCCCTTTCATTTATGTGATAAAATTTCAACTCTTTTATACAATAAACAAGTGTAATTTTAGAACTGGTTTTCGTAGTTTAACCCCAGACAGCAAGTAAGCACTACCCAGCCCCTCACTCAGTTTCTTCCCCAGTGGGAGGGGGGAAAGAATCAGAAGAGTAAATGTGAGAAAGACATAAAGACAGTTTAATAGGTAAAGCAAAAGTTGTGTGTGCAAACAAAGCAAAATACTGTATTCATTCACCACTTCCCATGGGCAGGCAGGTGTTCAGCCATCTCCATGAAAGCAGGGCTTCGTTGCAAGTAATGTTTACTTGGGAAAACTAATGCCATCACTCCTAAAGTCCCCGCCTTCCTTCTTTTTTCACCAGCTTTATATGCTGAGTACGATGCTGGATGGTGTGGAATCTCACTTTGAGCAGTTGGACTCAGCTGTCCTCCCAGCTTATTGTGCACCCCCAGCCTGCTCACTGGTGGGGTAGGCAGAAGAGCAGAAAAGGCTTCAAGGACATGTACGCATGTCTCAGCAGTAACTGACAATACATCACTGTGCTAACAACACTGTTTACAGCACGCATCCAATGCATAGCCCCATAGAAGCTAGTATAAAGAAAATTTACTCTATCCCAGCCAAAATCAGCACACAGGTCAAGCATCTTCTAAAATGCTCTGAAAATTTATACCCATAAATTTATTTACATACTAAATTGATTAATTTCTGGCTTATATATTTTTTCACAGCAGTATTGTTCTTCAGTATTGAGCACTTCTGTATCTCCAGCTGTTATTCCCAGTCAGCAAAATAAATAGATTCCTGCTCATCTTCCTTCTGCTGCATCATATAGGTTTTCCATCCCCTTTGAGAGGTTCCTAAAATGGTCTTCTTAAAATTACTTTTGCACACATGCTCAAGGTTAACCTCATCCTTTTTTTGAACATTTACTACCTGTGACGTAAACAGTTCATGTGAGGTCTCAACACTCCTTCCTGGAATAGCATTGATGGTTTCATAGACCAAGAAATATTTGCTTAGTAACTCCTCACACTACATTTCACTTTTTCGTGGCGATTTTATAATGACAGCAAAATGTTAGGCATCATTCTCTGTCACATCCTGCTGATGCACCCACAGTTACACCTTTTGGTTTTCCTGGGGCTTTTGGGGGGTTTGGGTTTTTTGTTCGTTTGTTTGTTTTGGGGTTGTTTGGGGTTTTTTTGGTTTTGTTATTTTATCAGAGATACTTGATAGTGTGTATTATATTCTTAAGTTTCATCTGATTCACAGGTTTTCTTTAGGCGTTAGGACTACCACCAAATATATGGACAAGGTGGTACTCAATACTGAAATATCTCTTTTTTTTTTTTCTTGGTAACATCTCCAAAGTTTCCTTGAGAATACTGTTTGAAGCTAAGGACTCATAAGCTAGCTAGATATCTAGCTTTGGAATGCCAGAAAAAGAAAAACAAACAACCAACATTCAGGCTCCAAAGAGTGCATAAAAACCCAGGTTTGCTCAGGATTGCAAACTGGTAGCTTGAAACCAGTGACTGTTTGTGCTATTAAGAACTTGTGAGCAGCATTTAGAGTCTTAGTAATATATAGATTTGTTATAAAATGGAGACAAGGTCTATCTTATGCTATTATCTTTTAAATACATTTTCTGAGCATCAAAAAATTGCTATAAAGTCCATGTAGAGCCTACATCGTTTTGCATTCAATATAGAATCTATTTCACCCTTATCAGGAACCACAAAGCAAGGCACAGCTGCTTATTTCTGCATCTTCTTTCCTGTACTTGTAAGAACATATCCCATTTCAGGTTTAGAGTACCTTAGCAATATTCCATTTTTCATTTGTCAGAGCAATCCCAGGCAGAGCTACAGGTTGGGCAGAGAAGAGATTCAGAGCAGCCCTGCAGAGCAGGACTTGGGGGTGTTGGTCGATAAGAAAATGAACATGAGCCAGCTTCAGTGTGTGCTCGCAGCCCAGAAAGCCATCCGTATCCTGGGCTGCATCAAAAGGAACGTGATCAGCAGATCACAGGAGGTGATCCTGCCCCTCTACTCTGTTCTCGTGAGACCTCACTTGGAGTACTGTGTACAGTTCTGGTGTCCTCAACATAAAAAGGACATGGAGATGTTAGAACAAGTCCAGAGGAGGGCCACGATGATGATCACGGGACTGGAGCACCTCCTGTATGAAGATCGGCTGAGAAAGTCGGGGCTGTTCAGCTTGGAGAAGAGAAGGCTGCGTGGAGACCTCATAGCAGCCTTCCAGTATCTGAAGGGGGGCCTATAAGGATGCTAGAGAGGGACTGTTCATTAGGGACTATAGTGATAGGACCAGGGGTAACTGGTTCAAACTTAAACAGGGGAAGTTTAAGCTAGGTATAAGGAGGAAGTTCTTTACTGTTAGGGTGGTAAGGCACTAGAATGGGTTACCCAGGGAAGTTGCGCAGGGAAGCTCCATCCCTGGTGGTGTTCAAGGCCAGGTTGGACAGAGCCTTGGGTGACATGGTTTAGTGTGATGAGTCCCTGCCTGTGGCAGGTGGGTTGGAACTAGATGATCTTATGGTCCTTTCCAACCCTAACTATTCTATCATTTTATGATTCTACGATTCCATTCTACATTCTTATGTATCCTATTTCAGGCCATTCTAAGGAACATACATTGCTTCCAGTATTTTTAAGCATCCTTGCAAGCAAAATTCATATCTACAATGAAAGACAGCAAAACTATTGCAATATCTGTACACAAGTAAAGTCTTCCTGACCAATATCTGTTACTGAATTTCTGTACTCTGATGTACTTTTCTTATTATTTTTTAGATCTTCACAAAGTAACTAGAAAATCCTAAATCATTTTCATGCCATCACTTAAGTATGAAGTAATCTTCTAACTTTCAGATTATTCTGCAAACACCATAACCCAAAAAGTAAGTTTGTGTCTTTGATGGTGCTTGAATCTGAATCATTTAAAAATAGTTGTTCATAACATAAAAATTAGATATTTGTTTTATCGAATTAAACATGCAGTGCCAAATAGAAAATATTTCCTAACTGGGATAACCAGCTAAAAGTACAGAGGTTCTCCTTTAAATAAACAAATAAATAAACCTGGATAGGCCATGGACACAGTTCATTAATACACATTGAATCACCTTCCATTTAAAGAAAATAGCTGTTCCCTTTTTCCGCAAAAGCAGTATTCCTAAATGTTCTCAGTACACTTATTCCTCAAGAAGCAGCTTTTACTGTCTTGAGAGTTAAGCATTACAACCACAAAAGTGGGGAAATCAAACTTTTTTCCCTTTCCCATGCATTCTGTTTCTAACCTATACACCAAAATAACATTCCCTATAATAACATTCACTAAAGCCTATAATAACATTCATTAACAGAGCAGAAGAGATTTATTCAGACATGATGGCAATTACTGTGAAAACTGGGTCATTGAACTGTTATTCCATATTTATACCTATTGACAAGATCTTGTCAGAAAAATGTCAGGAAAAAGTTCAGGAAGAAAAGAGAGGGAGGTGAAAAGCCATGTTATTTGACTCATAACTGACCTTATTTCTGTATTAAAAGAGCCACAAATGAGCTACTGTAGACTACATAATGATATTCCTACTGCATAACACTGAAAATTAACAGGGCAAGTTCTTCAGCCAGTGAAGCTTCAGTGGCTTCCTGGAAGACCATCTTATATGCAATGTATAGAGCTGGCCACTACTAGTAGCAGATGTCTCTCACTTGGTAACAACAGCAAATGTTGTTGCTCTTGGATTTCTGGCACACATTTTATTATAAAATTAAGTCATAGGCTGAGTACCACTATTAGTGGAAAATACATCGAGAAGCTCCCAAGGAGAAATAACTGTTTCAGTTTCATGATTCTGGTGCTTCAGGTTAAGTTTTTAAATGAACTCTTTTTCCAGTCCTTTTCACCCACTGCTATGGAATCTTACAACTTTTAGGCTTTGCATGAGAGAAATGCCTATATTAACAGGTAACAGAGCACAGCTAAAGTCAAATCTGACCATTTCTACTGAAAAAGCTGAATTGAAACGCACAGTTCACATGAAAACCTAACTCCCTTAAAAAGTGGTAGGGATTGCCACTTTTGTGCAAACTTTTTTCCCTGCCAGACTGGGAGTTAAGCTACCAAGCTGTTTAAGAAATTACCAAAGTAGGTGACTGCTGAGCAACCCTATACTGGGTTTACAAAGTCCTGCATAAGCTGGAGTTGCCATATATGAACAGATCAATTTTAACACTGAGGACCTTGTCCTGACAGCTCCCTGACCTACCAGAGAACTGTACTTACTGGTTGTATTCCTGGCAGTGTTTAATTTCTGGGAACATGGTGAGACAAAAGTTGAATGTGTAGAAAATTTCACTCTAGATTAATAAATACAGAAATAAAGAATTTGATATATATATATTGCAGAGGAAAAAAAGTCTGTGCATGCCTAAACATGTAAACAGGTAGAATCAAACCACCCCTTTCAGCAGCTAGGAACATTTCAACCAGGAAGGATTTCAGCAAAAAGCAACAGCATGGACATAGTTCATGTTCTTTTCAGCTGTGAACATTTTCACCGGTGTCTTTCCTTGTTTCATCATCTGGTAAGAGTATTTGGGCTTTTGACCCAATCGGAATGCCCTCTGGGTCACAAACTTCCAATTTCCCACTGCTTGAAATCTATTCATTCCAGTAAAAGGAGTTTCCTAAAGGCAATTGTGAATAGAAACATGGGCAAGTTAGCCTTATATGAATAACTATGCCTTAGTAGAAATAGGACAAATTATGTGAATCTGAAGTGTCCTGAATAGACTTATATCTGCATCTAGAACATATAATATGGTTAGATTTTTCACTGGTGGAAAAACAAACCAATAAACAAAGCCAGAATAAAATTGTGAAAGGAAATAAAATAATCCAGAATAGAAAATAATAGAATTATTGAATAAATTGAAACTACAACTTCAGACACAATCAAAACTTTTAAATATTTCTTTCTCCTTGGTGAGAGGTAAATGGGAACTTGCGTGCACTGAGAACATTGTTTCTTCATGGCATCCTTGGTGAGACTTGTAAGAATGCCACCATAATATCCTACCAGGTAATATTTTAGGAAAGGAAGCAGCTACAGGTAGATGCATTAAATTCACCTGCCAAAGTAATTGTTTCATATATTAAAATGTCAAGACCTTGCACTACAAGCAAGCACATGAATAGTAGATCAATGAAATCTGAATTGCCGATTGCAAGTAATTGTGACATTATCTCCCATGCTGTTTTATTTCCTTCTTACAATAATGAACATGCTCATGATTTGTAAATATTATACAACAGCTTGGTAGTTTTTACCTAGAAAGTTTTCCTCAAGTCATGCCCTTTATAGAGTGATTTAGTGCAAGTGCAGGATTTGATTAGGTCAGAAAGGATATTGCCACTGGGGTAGATAAAATATTTAAGAAAAGACCCTCTGTTTGCACTACCTCCTTATACCAGACAGACTCAAACAGAATCATCACTCCTTTCAATATTTTCTAGTCAGTTTCTGAGCTTTCCAACGGAGTTAACCTTTTAAAAACCCAGTGGAGTAATGCAACAGCTGGCGCTTATCTCTGTCAGAAAGGTTCTCTCATCAGAGTTTCAGCACTGGCTTTTGCCTCTCTTTTAAGGCCTTGAAAGGACAGTTGGCAGCGCTTCTGACATAATGAGATTGAGAGGGGCCTGGACTGGAGAAGTCAGGTGCAACAGGAAAAGTAACTCTATCTCTGCAAAGAGAATTATTAGTGAGCAAGGCTGCAAAAATATATTAAAATAATCAGAAAATAGTGCAAAATACAGCTAAATGCACGACAAAGGGAAAACAGAGATGTCACATGTGAATTTCAGGTTTGTTGTATGTTTAACTACTCAGCGAAATGGCTTTTGGATTTTTTAATTAAAAAAAACACAACTAATTTAAGAAGGCTGTAACAAGTGAGGACTCCAACAACATAGCCCAGTGAAGAACGTCCTGAGCCATACTTGCACAGAAATAACACAAGTCGTTAGCTTTGGTATTTTCACAGCCAGTCTCCTCCAACCTGAGCATCCCCTTCACCAGCATGTGGAAATGGTATGACAAAGGTCTTAAAAGCATTTGAAACATTATCTGGAAAGGAGGAATACTGAAATGGCATATATATCTTGTTAAAAGATTTTTCTGAAATAAAACTGAACAATTAACTATTATGCCATCCACGTCCTAGAGCTGGTAGGGCCCTGCAGATACCAAGTTCTATCCAAATCTCCATGTCAAAGATAAAGAGAGACCAGGGAATCTCAGCATGCCAAGCATTGCTAATTATTTTATATTTGAATAAATAGTATTCAGAAAAACAGCTGGGGTGGGGGGGAGTGAGGAATGTGGGGGTGTATGTGTAAACTTACTTGATCACTTCATCAGCTACTGGTCACTGCTTTTACAAACCTAGAGCTGCAGGCGTTATTATCCTAACATAAACATGCAATAACCACAGCAAGCACAACCATAGAAAATGGATAATCCCAATGAGTCTTAGGATGAGTTTCCATCATAAAAGCTAGACTGAAAACCAAGTAGCAAAGGGCTTTAAAAGACGTCAAGAAAATTCTTTTACTTACCAGCCAGTCTCAGGGGATGATAGAGGTAAAAGGGCTTCAGAAAGAAGTGGGAATGAAGAGCATGAGTAAGTGTATAGGTGCAGAAAAAGAACAAACAAAATATATGATGAAGCAATGAAAATAAATATACACTGTAAAATAACACCCAAAGAAAAGAGACAGCTGGAAAGAAAGAATAGCCTAAATATGATATTCAAAAGGGAAAAAAACCTCTCTAAAAGGAAAGATGTTTAAAAAAAATAAAACAAGCAGCTAGCTTGCTCAAGTCTAGTTTGTTCAATGGGGTATGATGGTTAGGGTGTGCAAGTTTCTTCAGCCAATGGTACCCAGTTACTGATGTAATAAAGGTTAAATCCTTCAGTTTTGAAGCCATCTAAGTAGGAAACATTTACATCGGGAAGATAAAAAGATATTCTGAATAAGGTAAATACACAGTTTGGAAAAATCTATTAAAGAACAGCTGTGAAATACTTTTACAAATAATAAAAAAATAAAGGCAGGAATACCACAAAATATATCATTTAAAATAGGATATTTGATCATTTAGTTTCTGTATGATCTTTAAATAGTAACATTATTTTACATAAATTGATAAAGAAGATGCATGCTGAAAAAATCATATATTTAATATGTAATGCATGCTATTAAGAGGGGAAAAAAGTATATAAATGAAGGGAAAAAAAATATAAAGGAAAATTTAAGAAAGATACCAAAGTCCAAATATGCAGTGCACTTCTTGAATGCAGATCTATGAAGTTCTAACAAAATAAATTTAGTAATAAATCTAACATTTATATCTGCATGTCAAGACTACTAGCCTATTAAATAGGATCAATAGAAAATGTTCTTTCATTATTCAAACTGTGAACTTCACTTTTGCTTCTGAAGTTTGTTATTTCATAAGTTAAGTGCAAGAATGCCTGTCTTTTTTTCCTGTGATGGTGCCTATCTTACACATCAGGATGAAGTTTACTCTTGAATTCAATCTAGAAAAGAGTGGTTGGCTCATACAGTAACATACACAGTGGCTTAAAGAATGTAGCCATCTGGGGAACTAAATGGTGAAAAAAACAGATCACTATGATCTAGGCCTCCAGATGAGATCATTGTAAAGATGCATTTCATTCTTTTGCTTTCATAATTTATCATAAGAGACTATGATAATGGAAAAATTCCGAAGTTTCCTATTAATTCTCTCTTAATAGGTGAATCCTCTACAGTCTTCAGGGTGTTATTTACTGACATGGAAATGCCAGTATGGCATTTGCCATATTTAGATTCTCAGAAACTTAACATACTAAATGATACACAGATGCCTAAATGTTAATCTCTGAAAGCACTTCCTGAAAACCCACAGAATGAAGCACAGCAAGGTTTAGAGAGACAAGGTGTAGGAGGGTTTCTGAGAAGAATGCTGTGGGATAAAAACATCAGTAAGCTGCAAAACTAGCCTACAACTTCTATTGTTATTTTCCTGTTTTGTCGCACATAATAATTGAAATATAGGAACCAACACTTTATAGACTTTGCCTTGGCCTCATGATTTCCCATCACTGTGGCTGCAGACAGATGTATTTATCTGTACTCCCACAGATGAGATATGCTTCCAACAAGAGGCATTATTGCCCTCTCAAGCACAGACTGACTTCACACACTACTTCCTTTAGCCTCATCCAGGGAATTTCCTGTTCAGAGAAGGGTGTCTCTCATGTTTAGCTGCCTAAAAGCTAGGCATTTAGTCTAAGATAGCCAGAAGCACTCCTTGGGCAGTCAAGCCACAGACAGGGACACCTTTAGCATCTTACAGGATAGTTACCACAGCAGGGCCAATCTGGGGGTCCCACTCTTTCTCTCTGTTCTCTTACTGACACTAGAGGGCGACTAGTTGGCTGGCTCATAATACGCATGCATACCTCACCCTTACCACTTCCTCAGATTAGCTAAATCAAACATGGCATCCACATATTGTTATCAGAGAAATAAATATATTTCCAGATATGTTTCATACAAAATATTCATTATTAACCTCAGATAGTCTGAATTAGACAGTATTTCTAGATGTCAGACCATCCTACATAATGTGCATACTATTTTCTTGAAAGTAATCCCTGCCTTTAATGTATTGCATAGTGTCCAGATATAGAAATAATTTCAGGTGAGAATGCATAAGATAAAGACAAAAGGATTACAGCAGCAGATGAACAAAAATGTTTATCTCTTTATCATAAAATATCACAGACGGCACTTTTGAATGCCAGTTGTACTACAGACTTTTGAATGAAATGCTGTGCCAATTGCTTTTTCTTAGAGAAAGAGAAACAGAAGGAAAGAAACCCACCTGATAGAATAGAACAGAAAGCTAAACTGACATTCAGCTGATTGCTTACCTGAAAAAATTGTATCCATAGATATACGAAAAGCCTCATACTATATATACATATATATTTAAATTTCAGTGTCCTGCTTTAATATAATCCATTTTGGCTCTTTATTAGGATGGCAGTGAAAAGGTTACAAACAATTACTTAATACTGAGGCAACTGGAGATTTTATAATACAAAATACTTTAAAAATGATGCAAAATTAATCATCATTCAAAGATAAAAGATTTGCTCCAACTTTGCTGCTGAAAAAAAAGATACATATATGCATGTAAGATGTTTCAAATGGATTTATGGCATATCTTATATTGTGCATCTGTATGCATGTATAAATATAGAATTATATTTGTATACATATATCTTATATTGATATATTCTCAAGGAAAAAAATTATAGAACAGCAATTATAATCCATACTATTCATAGCTATTAAACATCTATTTGTAACTGTCAAAAAGCATACTTTTAAAATGATGCTAGTGAACTAGTAAGGACAGCCTGATTAAATATGCAATTTTAAGTCTTATCCTACTATGCACTTTCTATTTATAATAAACACTGAAAGTTGTGTGGCAAACTTCAAATACTTGTAGCTATTTACATTTTCTTGCAGGAAGCCAGTAGTAGTATTGTTGAACATAAAAGTCTGTATATTTAGTCTTATTAGAGAGATTCTGTTTTCTTTGAAATAGAAACTTTATAGGCACTGGTATTTCAGACACAAGCCCAAGTCTATTAGCAGCTAGCCCTGCAAAACTGCAGGCTACTTAGGATCTGGGTAATGACTCCAGTGATTGACACTGTTAATGACTTTTTCCTCGAGTACTTGCTCTGGCTAGTATTCACTATTTCACTCTGTACTCCCTGGCTTTTTGCATATTACACTGCATCAGTGACAAAATAATGCTGAATTGGTGAATTCTAATTTTAACCTGACAGATTTCTCTAAATAAGGTACTTTATGAAGCCATGGAATTTCTTTTCCAAACAAGCCTGCCAACCATGCAAAGGACTGCCTTGCTGTTGCACTAGATGCAATACATGAGGACTAAACTCCATAAGAGACCAGAGAACATTTTTCTTTTCTTTTAGTCTTTTTTAATAACCAAGCAGTTATGCAAAATGAAAAGTCTGAACATATTTATATCTCTCTAGTGATAGAGGTGCAGAGTTTAAATTGCCTTTGAATGTTACAAAACGCCTTCTGAAATCACTATAGCTGTGTATGTGAAAGGAGGAATGTCATTACAAATGAGTCACCATTTTATCTACTTCTAGACATTGAATAGGTGTTCAGTCTAAGCTTCAATCTAAACAATTTACAGAGTCAGTAGAAAGAACCAAACATTTCCATATGGGGTGTCAAATCTCCTCTGTAGGTGTCTAAAAAAGGGGGGATAAATTACCAGCTAGAGATGCCTTGCTGATTCAAATGACAAGAGTAAGAAATAAGAACCAGTGTTGCTTTGACCAAATTTACTTAGAGTTTTTTCCTCTTCCACAGATCTCAAATGATAAACCTCACTTTTACTGCATTGTACACCTTCTGTTTCATCTATGACTTCTTACAACAATAAAGTTAGAATTATATAGTTACATGGGAAGTCTGTTTTAAGAGTTGTCCATATCACTGAGAAAATCAGATTTTGCTTCGGCCATGCAAACTCCTTTGTACCTCACTAGTATCGTTCACACGTTAGGCAGGGATTTGCAAAAGCCCAGCATTACACTTTAGATATGCAAAGAGAAGTCTGGAGTCTTTGAAGATTTGAAGGACCTTTAAAAATGTGGTCTGGTGACCCTTTTCTAGAGCCCACTGGGGTCCCCTGAAATCTTTACATGTATTTCAAAAGGCTCTGGATCAAATCACACATGCTCCAACTCTCATATACATAACTATGCTTACTTCAGAAAGAGCTCTGTAATATCAGAAATGGGGAAAAATTAAATTGACTCCACAGAGATACCAAATGTCCCCAAGACTGTCTGCCTAAACTGAGAATATATGAGCTCCACCATGTTTCTATATTGAACATGCCTTTGCTATTCCATGCTAGAAAAAAAAATATATGTTTAACATTCTGCAGCTGTCTAGGCAATGCTGATCTGCAGCCAGAATGAATAATTCTAAAAAGCTGATGTTTGAACACATACTCCAGCACAGCAGAATTAAAGGTGAAAGTTCGAGTGCTGCAATTTCAAACTATTGATCAACGGTAATTTTTGGCACCCTTGGGTTAGTCATGCTGCCATGTGGCAAGCAAGAAAACCATGAAGGTTAAGTATGAATCATCAGTACCAATGTAACCCACCTCCTTTAATTTTTTTAGATTTACAAAACAGTTGTTCTTAGGCTGTCTTTCTCCTGTGTGCTTGCTGTGTGCATCAGAGCAAAGTATATCTTGAAGACCATGTCTTCTGAGCACATCAAATTAGAGAGAATATTGAAAAGGAAAAGCTGCCTGTCTGTTCTTGCCAATTTGTTGGATACCCTGAAAAAAAATTATACACATATCACTACTATACTTTATTATGTCAGGAAAGCCTCAGGTTATCTTCCATCTACCCTCAACCTTTCAAAATTGTCTTCAAAAGATAAGAATATCCCACAGGGATCTTTCTTATTACACCTAGAAGTTACAGAAAGAACAGTGTGTCTCATCAGCTGCATACCTGCCAGACCTGTTAAATATAATTTGTTTAATACTTATTGACAAGGTTTTGAGAAGGATATTGAGTATGTTATACTAAACAGTGCTGCTATGTCCTTTTATTCAGCACTGATCTATGCACTACAATGATATTTGGGATTTCTCCTTTTTGAAAGATTCCTGTCCTTTTAGAAGTTTTCAAGATTATGGTTTGGTCCATTTGTAGGAATTTCAAGCATGATTCCATTGTTTCCAAAAGCAAAAATTTTAGAAGAAAGAAATATTTTGCCTTCCTATAGTCCTTCTGTAATTTTATTACAAGTGGTTATTTTATTCGCTTTGTACTCCAAATGGTCTATGTACCTTGTAAGGCAGTTGCTGATTTGTACACCAAACCAGATAGCATTCATTTTGTAACAATATAGCCTGTAACAAATTATTGTCATAGCTAATAACAGGCTGTCTTTGTACTGAATTTTCAAGGTTCCAGGACTGTGATTTGTCAGGCTTTCCCTGTCTAAACTTTTTTTGACCTACCTGCAACTTCACTTGTTTTACCTGTGACTGTAGTTTCTCTAACTGAGCAGATGTCTAGGGCTAATTTGTTTTACTTCTGTTTATATTTGTATCATACAATCATAGAATCATAAAATCATTTTTATATAGATAGCAGTAACAAGCAGTTATTCCATGCATAATGAGATATTTAATGATTCTTTCATGATGTTATACCATAGATATATACAGACCTACACACCTGGAGTCTCAAGAAATGAAGATGCAGGGTGTAGCACAGAGGAGTATGGACATGGGATGATAAGAGATGGGCACAGGCTGGCAGTGGAAACCACACAGCTATAAACTCAACCTTGGCCACATAACGATATGGAGACCTGGAGCTGCACAAAACAGCATTTAGTAGCTACAAGGAGAGCACAGAAGAAATGTCTAACATACAAGTCACTACGCATAATAAATCTGGATGTAAACTGGAGCTGCAGCTTAAAGAAGAAAGAGAAAAATGTGAAAACATATGGAAAAAAGTACAAAAATTACCCTAAGTGAATCCTAAACTGAAGAAGGAGTAATTAACAGCAAGATCACATTCTTCCTGCTGAAGGACTCCAGATAAGAATGACTCATAAAACCACACAACCAGAATTAAACCTCCAACCTCACAATCAGGAGGGGAAGGGGAAGGGTGAGCTTACTGGGAGAAGAGGCAAAAACTAAGTGTGCATATAAAAATTCTAAGTACATTTTTAGTGTTTCTTTATTCCATAACTATTCAGTCTGGGCTAAGAATTATTAGATTCTTAATACATCCATTATATCAACAATAATTTATTGTCTGCTTAAATATATATAAAGTATGTTGCCTCTTTGCCTATAAAAAAGAGTTTGAGCATAAAGGCTTGTGGATGAAACATGTCTTTACTAAAGTTGAAGATAAATACCTTCCTACTTACCCATTAATAAAAAGATAATAGGATATATATTTGGTTTCTGGGAAATTCATTTCACCTTAGAGATTTCTAAGTGACACTTTGCTCATTAATTTTTTTACTTGTTTCAGAAACGTCATGCTTTGGAGGAAATAAATGCTGTCACAACATAGACATCCAAGCACAGTTTGGAAGAAAAATATCTTTAAACATATATTGAGTGACTTTATTTCAGAGCTGCAAATAAAAATGGGGAAGTTTAATTTCACCTAAATGAGAGGTATGCACAGTTTATAATTACAAAGCATCAGAAGCAGGTTTAGTGTGCATCTAGGAGAACTTTTCAGCTGCAGTTTGTATTTCAAATCCCATCTGGAAGCTTTAGGGAAGTTTTTTGTTACTCCACTTCTTTCTTAAAGGATATTACGTGACATCAACAAAGAATAGCTTTTGACTAAAGTTGTGAATGAAACCTGGGATAAAAAAAAAAGTCATGCATGGAAAATTAAAGTAAAAATGATTTGCCTTTACGTTATTCCACTGGGTGGGGAGAGAGGGGGAAGAAAGAGGAAAAGCAAGCCCTTTTTTGTATACACAAACAGACATTCTGCACATTAAGTAAAATAATAGTAATAGTAGCAAAGAGTGTTTTTTTTTATTTTATGAAAGTCATATTTGTTTATGTAATGGGGCAAGTGTGGACATTGGAAAGTTAAAGCTCAAACTTTAAGTTTTTCAAGGAGATGATGCATTCATAAAAAAATTACATGACTACTGAAGTGTCTGCTCTCATGTGTGCATTACCTTCGCAGTGTTCTCTTCTACATGAAGATATTAGGATTTCTCATATGTATAGCTTAAGTTTGATTTTTTTTAAATTTCAAGCTCAGTTTCAAGCTCTGTGCTGCCCTTACCTAATTATTGTGCTGACCAAGCATTAATGTGGTACAGCTGCATCTGGGAAAAAAGAAAAAAAAAACCAAAAAACAAACAAAATAAGAAAAGCCACTTACAACTCCAGAAAGTTCCAAAACTTTGAAATGACTGTATCATTTCCTTGCAAGAATTCCGAAGAGATATACCTAACCTAACCTATTGGTGAGCCTTTGTCATGAAGAAGAAGTAAATTAGAATACATTTTACTTTCATTAAAATCTTTATCCTTCAGGAATTCAGCACTGTAGCTCTCCTCTCTGCAGTGTTGGTAAAGAATGCCTTTGTTACCAGGTTGATTGAGCAACATGGTCTAGTGGAAGATTTCCCTACCAATGGCAGGGGGGTCGGAACTAGATGCTCTTTGAGGTCCTTTCCAACCCAAAACATTCTATGATTCTGTGAAAACACATTTTCAAAAATCCTCTGATGCTTTAGCAAGGTCTTTAAAATAATGGGTTGACAACTGACAAAAGCTAAAAGTAACTTCTGCTTAGACTCAATTAACGAAAGTCTTTCCCATTTATCCCTGCTATATCCATTCACCTCTCCCCCCCAGATATAAAGAATCCAAAGAACAGAAAGAGTTAGCAAAGATAATAGCAATCATCTCACATTGTGTGGGATGCCTGTTGAAACTATATGTTTTATTGCAACTGATATCAAACCTCTTTCATTGTCCTGCAGTGAACCAAACAGTTCTGACAAAAAAAATAAATAAAAGTCTCGTGGTTCTTTTCACCCCCACTAGGAAACAGCTACAGCCAACTATCTCTTCTGTCTCTGTCCAAAGCAATCAATAGAGAGAACACAGCTTCCAATCTTCCCAGACATTTGGAAGCCTGTCCTTAGCGTAACTGTCTTATTCTTCAGAAGTTAAAGCAGGCACTGAACAAGCACAGACTATAATGTGCAGTATGTTTGACATAATCCTATATTTAAAGTATTCTGAAAGATGGTGGTTTAAAAGGGAAAAAAAAAGGGAGAGGGAAGGGAATGAAAAATCTGAGAAAAAAAGAGGGAGGAGGAGTTAAAAAAAAAGGAAAGAAAACTGCAGTGCCACTGTTTTGCTTTCCTGTGAAGAAAGAAGTCCCTTAGGAGTACAATGGGAGTATTTCTGTCTGCTGTACTTTACAATCATCCAGAAACTGAAGGTTTTATAGTAAAAGATTACTCCCTAGCCTTAGTTGATGAATGGCTATAATTTTCTATCAGACATCCTGAATCATCTAGCTTGCCACAGCAGAAAAGCTCTCTAACTCTGAATTGAAGGTATAATTCTAAAACAGAAGACTCCACTGCAGAAGGGTAACACATTGCCTGTGTATCCTTGACATTCTGGCATTGTTGAGATGAACCCCCGAATGTTATTTATTTACAAGAAAGGATTTTGGAGAGAGTTCAGTCTTTTTAACACAGAGCACAAAATCCTAATTGGAGTTCAACAGAAAATATACAAGACAAAGCAAAACCCAGGAGTGAGCAGTTCCACAAATCTCGAACGTAAAATCATTATCAAGGGTATACAGCACTAAACAGGTCAGAGCATATCGACACATATTAAGAACATGGGAGTAAGGTTATGGGACTCTAAAGCCCAGGTAAATAAATTCCTGATCAAATTAATGTCTCATAAACAGAGTCCCCTATATTCTGTAGCTGTCCTGTAGGCAAACTTTCTTGCTGTTCTTCACCAGAAACAGGAATTTGGAAGAAAAAAGGCTGAAATAAAAGGGATAAATGGATATTAAAGAAATATCAACAAAACTGATTTCTCAGGATGAAAAAGCAATTTATATTTTATTTATAAAATATTGAATAGCTCTAGCATCAGCAGAACAAAAGAATTTGTAAAACAATATTATTCCTCACAAACTGGGTATAGAGATGACTGTAGAACATAAAGTTGTAAATTAGACAGTAAGCAGGCTAATGTCTCACAGACAACAAGAATAATGGCAGTATTTTGTAAACTGGAAAATAAAGGTGAGGACTATGGTGACAAGTGCAAATGTGTAATCAAGATAATATTGTGAAAGGAGGGCAGTATGATATAGTTAGGCCACTGGACTACCTTATTTAAGTTCTATGTTTTGTTGCTGGAGAAGGACAAGCTAAATTCTTTATGCCTTAACCGTTAGTTGCTGAACGCAATGGTCAATGTCCGGTGGATCTGATGCATGCAGGACAAGTACCAAAATCTTTCAGTGCTTCAGTTCCTACCTCTACAATAAAAAAATATTGTTTCCTTTACCTTTTCTCTAAGCTGCAAGTACATCTGTGATCGTGTGTACCTCTGGGATACATGCTCATGTTTGTTACGTGTTGGACATGCAAATGGGAGCACAGCAGCCATGTCACTTAGCCTAGTGAAAAGCCCAAGGTCTTTATGGCAGTGGGCTGGACTCCAGATGCTGGGCAGGAATATCCTGGGCCAGAGCAACTGGAGAAGACAGTCATACTCTTATGTCACTTAAAATTCTCCTCCAGATGAGATTTCAGCTAGCACATATGCAATCATAAGGTTTGGAATACTTCAGTTTTCTCATAAGCTTTTCAAGCTAGTCAGTCATAAGGGCAAAAGAATTTTTCCTGTGACACAGAAAGCCCCACACATAATACATGCGAAATCCTAGGAGCACTTAAGTTAATGACAGAGATCTTATCACATGGGCAGAATCAGGATTTCACCATCCATATATATATCCATTCATGCATTTTCCATTAATTTAAAAAGATTGAGACTCAGTCGTGGTTTAAGCCCAGCCAATAACTGAGAATCATGCAGCCATTCGCTCACTCCCCAGCTTCTTCTCTGCCCCCACCCCTCTTCCTTACTACTACCAGTAATAATAGTGATAACGGAAATAACAAGGGGAGAGAATACAACCACTCACCACCCATCGACCGATACCCAGCCCAACCCGAGCAGTGATCTAGCACTTCTGGGTAACTGACCCCAGTTTATATACTGGGCATGACATGCTGTGGTATGAAATACCCCTTTAGCTAGTTTGGGTCAGGTGTCCTGTCTCTGCTTCCTCCCAGCTTCCCCTCCTCCCTGGCAGAGCATGAGACTGGAATTCCTTGATCAGAGTAAACATTACTGAGCAACAACAGAAAACATTGGTGTGTTATCAGTGTTGCTCTCAGGCTAAAGTCAAAAGCACAGTACTGCACCAGCTACTAAGAAGGAGAAGAATAACTGTTACAGCTGAACCCAGGACAGACCCACATAGAATTAGTAGAGAATAAACCAATACAGATTTAAGGAGATGTGAGTTACTTCTTACCAAGTAGTAGGACAGTGGTCTTTTTTGACTACTAGCCAGCTGGTCAGCTGTTTATTGATTCACAAAGTAAATGCCAACTTTAGCTGGGTAGGTAAAAAATGCCCCAAGAATCTGGCAAGCCAGTCACACTTGGCAGACTTTCACACTCACTTGCCAAGCCCAAATTAGGCAAGTGAGAAACAAAACACTAGCCTGTTTTCTTCCTAGTACTAAACAGAATTTTTAGGAGGGAGAAAGTGTTGTTATGAACTATGAGTCCCTTGTCTAACATGTTCAAAATACAGTTGCAACTAGAGGTATGGAAATACTCATCCAGTTTATATCTGAAGGCAGTAAGAAAATCCTTTTCATCCTAGGTCAATAAACTTACGGCCAACTCTATATGTTGGCACCAAATAGGTTTTGTGAAATTATTTGATTTCTATTAGATTCTATGTTCAAATATTAGTCTGACTTTCTTATTTTTACTTCCAACAAATGGCAGCTGCTATGAAATATGGAGTTGTGAGTGTGCTGTATTTTAAATGAAAAATTAACTGAATGCAAAATCCTAACAGCAGTTTTCAGCTTTTAGGTGACATTCAAATCTGCTTTCCAGCAAGGATCATTTTAGCTACACTGCTGTAACAGAGACTAAAACAGATATTCAGGTTTGCTGAAAGTAGCACTACAAAGCATTTTAAATAATAACTTGACTCTCTATCTTCAGTAAATTCGCCAGAGTATAATTGGATTAGCTTAGAAAAACCCCGACATTGTTCCTGTCTATTGGAAAGATGTGGGATTGAAAAACAAATTAATCACTCCCAAATTGGATCTGTGCAATTTTTGCTGCAACCTGTAAATCATAAAAAATTAGCATTTAAGGAAACAATAGCTTTGAAAATCTACTAGGAAGGCACAATAAACCAATGATCTTTAACATGCTTTTTCATTAATTGCATACAAAATGGTTATATTACATAGAGAAAATGTACTTCCATCACTTTTTTTCATGGGTCTTTAACTTTAAACATCATATGCAAATTAACATTACAAATGAAACAGTATGTGCAGTATTGAGTAATTTCTGATGTACATCTGGAAGTTTAAAATATGGATTCTGAAATATGCTAAACTCTAATACCTACGGTACAGTAAAGATTACTACATAACTGCAGGTGATCCCTGCATGCATTACTGTCAAATTAATTTATTTGAATATTTTATGTTAGGTAAATCCAGCATAAATAGTTAACGACTCTGAGACCCAGACACAACATTTTCACATCTCTATTGGTCATCATTTGGACAAAACGGTGGTTCTACACTGAAAGTGGTTATGCAAATATCTAATATTTTTGTCTTGTGTTTTCAGGACCATGTCTGCATTGAACAGGACAACATGACTTACTTTTTACATCTCCAGTCTGCAAGTAATACTGTGAAGATGAACTTCTTACTTTTTGTTGTTGTTGTTGTTTTGGGGGTTTTTTTTTGGTTTTTTGTCCACCATCAGCAGAATCATTTGGTACATTTCAGTGATAATGCAGATTCTTATACAGGATCCAGAGCCCTCATGTATTGACTTCCTGAAATTAGTAAAATGGTACCACATGGAAGAAATTGCAACACAAAGCTTTCTAACCTTTTTTTCCAGATCAGCCTCCCCAGCTGGAAGCAGAGTTTGTGTATAATGAAGGATATAGAAGATGAAGAAAGTATGATGTAAGTATGAAGGTAATGAACTAGATCAGTGACTGGAAATCTGTAAAGTCCTTTGGCGCTTCTGTAATAGCAGTATTTTTAAAGTTATTTTCATTTTAATGGAAGTTTAAAGAGAAACTGACAGAAAGTATTCTGGTCTCATGTTAACAGGGAGTTATGGTACTTTTTTATAAGAGCTGCTTTATGAAAATAATCACTTCTGTGAACTCTCAGATACACATTTTTATTCCCCTTTTTAATTATTGTACATCTTTACCTACACTTTTCATTAATACTTATGTGTCTGTGTACCACCTTATTGACTTCACTAAGAAAGATCAGAGCATTTGAAGTTTCATGCATGTGAATCATTCTGGAAAAGACTTCATATGAATAAAGTGTATGCTTTGCATAGAGTCTTCTTAAACTACCTATGTACGAAATAAGTATATGGGCTATGGAAAAAATATTCCTGTATCTGAAGCTTTGTAAACAACCAAGAAATGTGTATGAAAATGCAATTTCACTGATTACATATATGCGCATGTGTATGTACATGAACCTATATGCAAACTTGCTGACAGAATCAGTTGTTATTCTGGTTATCAAGCTTGGGTTTTATTTCATTTTGGAAAAATAAATGAAGTGACTTTTTCCAAAATAATTAATTCAGAGATGGATGCTTGTTAAATGGATTAATACATTCTATAAAAGTAGGGTGTGAAGACCATATTGCAGAAAACTTAAATTCAGTTCAAACTTTCATACATTTACACTTTCATGACAGATCTGGATCTCAGTAGATAGGTTAAATCTCTTTTCAAAGTAATTTATACCAAAGATTCTGTAATCACTGTGACTTTTCCTGTTGTTTTCAAGAAAAGAAATAGGGAAGACATACATAATTTTGAAAATGGCTTTGCATTATAAGATTTTATGTACACTGGATAGGTGCATAAAACAGAACATGAGCCTTTCATTCTTGTTATTAAGACAGCTAGATAACTTTTTAAGTTTCTACTTTCTAAGGCAAGCAGAAAAGAAAAGGAGTACAGGATACATTTCTTTCCTTTCCATCAAGTTTCAAGTAAGTAAAGTGCTGAAACTAAAAGTAAACCCAAAAAAACTATAAAACAGAACAACTACAGAATTATAAACAAAACAAATTATGATTGCCACTGGCAAGATCTATTTAAATACTCGAAAAGCGGAAAGTAAAAATCTTTTCATTCTGAAAATGAAGCAGGCTAACATAGTCCTGCTGTTAAAATAGTATCATTGTGTTTTGCAGAACAGCAGTTCAAATTTTGAAACTCGGGAAACACATCAAATCTTTATTATTTATCTGCATAGGGATAAGTTCCAGTCAGAGAAAAAAAAAACAAACAAACCTCTAAAGAGCAGGTAGAATCTGATATATGTTTATTAAAGACTTGACTAATAGATTGGAAATCAGTATAAGAAAGCTAATATTGGAAAGATAAGCAGGCTTGTCTGAGGCTTATCATCTGTTGTATATTTAATCACTTCTTATTGTGTGCATTTTAGCAGGTTGGGATCAAACTGCTGCACAGGTGTTTGGAGGCCAGACTTCACAGATCTAGCTTTTACTTATGAATCCCTATCTTGTAAAACTTCATGTAGATAACAAGAAACTTAATCCTTCCTATGGCCAAGTAAGAAATGTATAGCCAAATAACACTTTTTTTTTCTTTTTTTTTGGTCATGTGTCTTAGTTACATATATTTCTAGCTCTTAGTTTTCCTGTTTAAGATGTGCATCATTTGTTTTATGTGGCAGTGCCAGGGTAGAGTGGAGGAAAGATAAGATCAGTGTCACATATGCAGGAACTGGATGAACATAACTGAATCAAAACATGACTCACCACATTAATAGCAAGCTTCTGGGCATTACAGCAGTATCTTGGAAATTTAAATGGATTCAATCAAACCTAGCAACAGACAAAATATATTCTCAGTCTAAACTGCATTACTGTGATACAGCACAGTCATAAGAGTCATGGAGACAGATAAAAAATGAGAAGTTTGATTACTGCTTTTCCATATTTTATCAACAAGCCTACAGAACTCTGTAGGAAAACATGGTATGCCCTATTTTATGTGTATAAAAGCAAACCCTGCCATATTTAGCTGAGACGTTTCAGATTCATGCTGTTGCAATATCAGACCAGTGTTTGACTCTTTAAGGAGATCGAGTAGGGCGGATGTTATTTCAGAATAATATATTGCAGGAAAACTATCAATCATACTTACCAGTTTGTTATGCCTACTGATGATGATTCTTAACCCACTCTTAAAAATATGTGAACATTTTGCAACAACATGCTCTTGCCAGTTACAAATTCTATCATATCAACTTTTGAAAATACAGGGTTTTGTTAATGAAAACCAAGAAGCTTGAACTATATTCAGATGAAAGTATTTTTTTTGTAATCTGTTAAATGCTTGCTTTATTATTTTTTTTTTCAGTGTATGATGAATGACATTGTAAACATTCATTGTAGCAAAATTAAAACAACCAATATTTCTGTTCTTAAAAAAAAAAAAGTGAAAATTCATTGTCATAGATGATAGTAAAAAGACAAGAACAAAAGTAAAATAAAAATAAATTAATAAAATGCATAAAACCAAAGAAGTGTGAAAAATCTTATGTAAAGAAAATTACAAAAAACAGATTTAATAATTTTTTTATCAGACCTGAGTCTTGTAAAAATACATTTTTTGCTCCATTGGGGAAAAGTAATTTTGAAATTAAAGGAATGCCAAACTTCAGGGCTAATACTTGAGTGGTAATCACCAGGAATTTCAAGGTGTTCTTCACAATGTGTTCAAAGCTGCAAGGACTACAGGACTGAAAAATTAAACCAAGCAAATCTTGATGACAATTTTAAGTTCATGAGACAGAAAGAGTTCCTTGCTCAGTTTTTGTTAGAGGGCTAGGTACTCAGTCTCTGACAATGTGCATCTCTCATTGTTATGGATATATTTCAGCATTTCTTCTTAAATACTGAGGTAAGATAATAATTAAATTTTTAATGTTTACAAACACAATGTATGCAAGCATTTAATGTTCATATTCATACATGAGTCAGTATAATGATTATACTATATTAATTATGACTTTAATTGCTTTACTGGTTGTTTCTACTACTTATTATGAAAAGATTAATTGCTACAGATGATACTCTCTTCTGTTTAATCCTGAAGTCTCTCTTACAGCAAAATGTTTTGATTTATTAAATTGTATTTTACAAATAGATTCAATCAATCATCTCATCAAAGCATATTTCCTGTTCAAACTCATCACGGCAAAGCACTGTGCATGCATGAGCAACAATATTCTTCACCATTTACTATTTGAGCGGATACAGCTATCATATTCATAAGTATATCCAATCAGTGGCTTTGACTATGAAAGCAATGATAAATTTTATAGACTAATGTTTGAATAATGTATATTTCAGTTTTCTGGTTCAGCTGAAATATGGAGAAGAAAAAGATGGAAAAAACTTAAAATCTGGAGGACAATGGGAGCAGTTGTCCGATAGAATGCCTCTCCTATAAAGAAGGCCATATATGGCATGACTAAAATTTGGAATTCTATTACATGTTTCTACCTCACATTGAAGAGTATGTTATTTGCAGTAATGTAGTGGGTTTATTTATTTTTCTTATGTATCTATCCCTTATTATTATTCATTTTGCAGTGTAAAATAAATTAAAACTGGGATGTAGAAGTCATCAGAAACCTAGCCATGAATACTCCAACAGCTATGCACTGGGCTCTTTCCAGTGAAATTCTATGCCGTTGATGCTTCTCCTATGCATGTTACACACTTTCTCAGCCAATCAAACATAGGCGATAAATATGTTTTAAAGTTTTTATTTTTGTTTTAGCTGTCTTTCCATCAAATTCAAAATACTGATTTTCCTGCTGGCATGAAAGTGGTACAAAAAGGCTTGTTCCAGCTTCAGGACCTAACTGCAGCAAATACTAGTGAGACATTGCTGGCCTATGAATTCATATAGACCTTTCACAAGCTTTGATGGTGGTTGTCTCTGCTATTCATCACCCAGATTTTTGCTGTCACCCCATTACTTTTGCGAGAGTACATCCCCTCAAGAGTAACTCAAGAGCAAACTCTGTGCTACTCTAGCTCAGTATTGCATATGCAGATAGCTTGTATATAGCTGTCTTAAATGGTTCTCTTTATCATTTGTATCTGATATCTCAGTATGTTAAGAAACTTAACATGGAAGCATGGAGGCCAAGTACTTCATGCTAAATTTCATGAGCTAGTTGTGCGCTGTTGGGAGCAAGGTAAACTACATCAGATTTTCGTGGCGCAATCATCATCACCCTGTATAAGAAAAAAGGTGTAAAGTCAGACTGCTCAAGCTACCGAGGTATAACTCTGCTCT
>JANHGB010011066.1:0-21733 GCA_026283785.1 Coracopsis vasa
ACACTTACCTATGCCTGAAGTTATACTGAGAAATGACTGTATATAAGCCACTACCATTAAAGCTCACAAAGAACCACCCTCATGCTAAGACATCTTGTAGCTGCTCAGGGCCTCCTGATGTAGCCAATACCGTAATTGCTTTTAGGCAATTCTGGGGGAGTTTTCTGGTGCACTCTAACAAAACAGTCAACAAATTGTGGTTGAGGGAGAGCCAGTCAGTTATGTCCACGAGCTTGTTATGTGGTGCAGTTGCTCTCACCTAAGAGACAAAAATGTAGTGGAGAGATTAAATGAAGAGCAAAATAGAGTGGCCTGTTTGAATTTTCCAAGACAAAATGCTAATTAAAACCAGATATGTTTCTCAGACAGGTATTCCATGAAGCCAATTGACGTAAGTGCACCAGCTGTGGTATATTTACAAATAGGCAGGGACAGACTCCAAAAAACAGTTACTCTTGACTTAAGGTTCATCCATATTTGCATTGCAGAGAATATTCTGAAACTTTCCTTTAGCATTATTAGTGGTTTGCAGTTTGGCAGCTTCTTTTTGGAGCTTGGTTGTAGAATAGCTACTTAATATACTATGAATTTTTATGAGCACAGAGAAGAAAGCATTTTCTGTTTGTCTGTGTAGTGGATCATTGGACATACTTAACTCAGCTGGGCATAAAATTCTGTGGGTAGGTTTCCATCCACAGATGTCCCATCAGTTAAGGCTCTCTGAGACGAAAGCAATAAAAATTGCTATCCTCATTTAAAATTTAGATCATAGGCATCTAAGAAATATTGCCCATCAGCAGATACATACCAAAGTTTTTAAAAAGTGCATTTGTTTTTATAATAGATATCAGAAGTGCTTGTTTGACCAAGAAAATGGAGCTATCCTATTCAAAAATAGATTATTATTACGTCGTAATCTAACAGACAGGGAATATGTATGAATATATAAATAACAGACAGGGAATAATATTAATATATTTCAGGCAAGTATGTCTGAAATACAAAGATGCCTATTCAAATAATGCTGTGAAACACTTTGACTTCTGTCTTAGTGCAGATTTGTATAATGTAGTGGTATAAGCAGATCATGCACAATATGGTTCTTCACATCATGAGTGATGAATCACATAACACCATACAAGCAAAGTAGTGTTCAATAAGGGAGCATTAAGGCATTTGGAGGACAGGAAGATGATGCCTTCCTTTCAGGATAAGCTGTCCCACATCAAATTCAGTATTGCGCTATCTTTTCTGTTGCTTGCAACTTTCCTTCCCACATGAAATCTGGGGTCAGCTAAGGTTATTCTTATCAGGAAGGAGCTTCATCTTCTGTTTTGATATATGTGTGAGTGGGGTCCTGCAATGTAGAAGCAGGAAAGACTGTCTCGAGACTATGACCAGGCCTGGCTTCACGTATCCTTTACCAAAATGCAGCCTTCATCTTGTAGTGGCAGGTCCTTTAATCACCTGTTCAGCAAAGAAAACTGTCCCTTTGAGGTAAGAAAATAAAAAGGCCTTAGATTTGTTTAACATTTGTTTGTCTAACATTCTTACTCAAAGCTGTGTTGATCATTTATTGATATTAGTTTTGTGCAGCTTCTCTGTCCACAGAGATTACTCAGAGCTTTGACTTAGTCATGTTCATCGTAGAGGTGATGACTGTTATCCCATAAGGATTGGTTTTTTCATTGGGCAGCAAATTGTCTTGACCCTTAATTTAAGAATCACCTTCAACCAACCCCCTTTTTTTCGCAATTAACACTAATTACAAGAACAATTTGTACATACTGATTTTTGGGGGCTGAGTTACTTCTGTTCACCTCTTTAATTTACTTCTGTGTGCTTGAGTACAATCAGCTGTGACTAGAAACAATTCAAATGAAAAATTGCACTTGAAGATATAAGCAGGTGTTGCCTTAAATAGCAGTTCCTTCATCTCCATCTGGTGAAAACTGAAATTGCTTTTGCAGCTGTATAGGAGAAGAAGTATTTTATATATCTGGTTGGTTTGTATTGTTTGTTAGATTACATTTCAAATTTTATTTATATACATATAAATTGTTTTTCACTTCTCTATATTTCATTGAGCTCTTTAATTAAAATTTGAATTGAAGAACAAATTGGACTTTAGCTTTGTCTCAGTTCAAAGGCATTTGGGCTTGAATAGAGTTTTTTTCCCCTGAAAAAGTTCTTACTATACAGAAAGTTTATTGATACAATCGTGATCATTCCCAATGCTCCCAAAGGTCATGATTTCTAGGAAGGCAGTGCTTATTTCTGTTTCTCTTACAAACTTCAGGGTATAATTCATTTATTCAGTAACTCTTATTTATAGCCTGGGGAAACATGATTTATATTTATGTTGTGTTTATGGTACCAGATTTTTCAGCCTTTACTTTTCATATACGATGCAACTGACCTTAAAAAAATAATAATCAAGCAAACAAATGAAAACCCCTGAATTCTAAGAATAATACTTTCCAGATGCCTTTTGGCTGATGGCAAGTTTTAACTTCTAGAATACATGTAATTCATACTTTCAAGTTTTGCTGTGTGAAGTGAGTGCTTGGGTTCAGGTTTTAATGGAGGTTCCAATAGAAGCAAGTTGAATTGATGCCAGAAACTGTATGCTGAGGAAAATAGCAAATACTGTAAGTAGAACTGAGGGATGGTTTTGTGCATGCAGTGTTTTACAAAGAAAATATTGGTCAGCAGCAATGAAATGTATTAGGAATTTGTCATTTTTCTCAAGTGTTTCACACTGTAATTCTTTAAAAGTCCAAGAATACACTTTCAACATTTTTCAAAATGAAACTATTTTTTCTTAAACGTGAAAGACTATTTTTTTAAAATAGTTTAAATGTATTTTAAAATACTTGATGAAAACAATCAAAGCACTTTTAAGTAACGTTCTCCTCAACTGCAGATACCCTTAAGACCATTTTCTTGACATCAGAATTTTTTTCTCTTAAATACAAATTCTTTTTTTGTTCTTGTCTAAGGTTGCTCACATATTTTTTTAAAAAAACCTGTTCATTGCCTTATTTAAATCACAAGATACATCAAAATAATGAAAATTCAGAGTGCAGTGTCAAAGCAAAATGATTGTTTTCTAAACCTTTTGTGTTGTAATATATCATGTGTTCCTGCCCATGGCAGGGAGGTTGGAACTGGATGATCTTTAAGGTCCTTTCTAACACAAACTATTCTATGATTTTTGCATAAATATAAATTGCAAGCTGGTTCTTTGAAGTTATATGCTATGGAGCCATGCATGATATAGTACCACATGTCCTTGGGTTACATACTTAACAATGGACTAAAGCATGAATTACTTAAGTTCTTATCACTTCTCAAGGATTATTTACAGAATTCAGCACTAACACACTTCTTTATTTCCTACAAGAGGAAATGCTGCAAGACTGCTGTACCATAGAGGTTTCTAAGGCAGCTGGTGCTTAAAGCAGCACACATACTGAATTCTCTGTTCAAGTTTTCAGTAACTTTTAGCACTGATAACAAACACGCCTATCTGTGAAGATTTTGCCTTACTGTTTTTATTGTTAGGGGTTTGGGTTTTTTCTTGTTTTCCAAGCTCCTGTCTTTCAGAAGTGATGGCTAACACTTCAAGCATCTAATCTGGACCTTGTAAGGCTGACTCTGAGAGGACAAGTGTCTCTTGGGGTCACAGTTGCAGAATCAATCCTCACTTCTCTCTGGAGAGTAAAGCTGTGCCAGTGACTCTCTTTCACTGAGTAGCAGGTTTGCTGAAAGTTCACTAAAAATCTCACTGATCGATCCCTTACCTCCATTTCCTGACACAAGCCCTTAAAAAGACTTTTTCCACCCCTCAGTCCTCCCCCCATCGCTTTCTCCATCTGCCTGCTTCATTTATCTTCTCTTACTGGGCAGCCAACTTTTAATTTCTTTAGGATATGTGTCAGTTATTAACACTAATACTGACCAGAGACGATTACTGAATCTTCATCCCTGCTGTGGGCTGTGATATTCTTGTGTTTCATTGTCATTACAAAAGCTCCAAGGTTTTGATTCAACAGTAATGACAAACAAGCTATAATGGAAGCCTATATATATATTTTTTTTAAACTTCTGCAGAGGAAAGTTTTATTATTATTCTCACTGCTTACTGGAGGTTTTATGTTTAGGACTTCAGGACAGGTAGGAATTAAGTACCCACCCTAATTTAGCTACAGTGGTTTGTATGAGCTGAGAATCAGGTCTTTTGTGGTGTTTACAGGAGATCTGTTGCAAGCAATCAGCATCACAGGCCCAAGAGCACTGAAGTTGTTGCAGTTCTGTTTGTCAGTGGACTGGTGATTAGAGTTACCTGGAAGCGTTATTCCAGCTAGAACAGCCAAGAAGTCAGTGGCCAACAGATAGTATGAGCTTACTAGTAGGAATACAAGGATAGATTAAATGAGTATAAGGAATGTAGGAATTTCTCTGATAAAAAAGGGGAAGGATGGCAATGTAAAGATGAATTAAGAATGATTTTAACTCTACAAGGAAGGCTCAGCATGAACCATGAATGTACAGTGACATGCCCAGATACTTCACTGACTTACTGATTTCTTAAAATTTTGTCTGTGATTAATTGAAATCTTATTTCTGTGTTATAAGTTCCTTGAAGCAAGTCCTGCATAAACACGCTCATCAGACAATGGCACTGTCCATTTTTTGTCTTCCTCCCAGCAATCACTGGCAGCAAATCAAATAAGCCTCATCAGACCTACCTCCATATTCTGCAGTACTATTTCTTCTGGTATTTTAGTCACTTTCATGTCTCTTTTGCAAACTCTGGTCTTGAACCTTAAATAACATGCCAGTTTAGTGTTAAAACGAAAAAGTGAGCTTTAAGATCATAAATGTTAAAAAGCAGAAAGCAACTAAAGAGCATTGTGCTCAACAGTTATGAGCAATAGTTAATTATGTTTATTCTTACTTTTGCAAGGAGTCCCTGTTGTGATTTTAAAGGAATGGAAATGGTGAATCCTCCTTTTTCACGTGTATGACCTACAGAAGTTCAGCAGTGTTGGATCTACATAGGTCCAGTAGGAGTAAAGCCTGCTGTTTAATCTGTGTTTACATCTGGTGTACTTCACTCATGGAAACTCTGACTGCCAAGTGCTAGAGAATTAAATTCTAAAAAGTAATTTGGTAACATTACTCTTCCCTTAAATCACCTCTACTGCATGCTCAGCACATTGACATACCTTCCAAACTGTTGTAAGAAAGTAGAAGCAGATGCACACTGTTTGAACATCAGTATTTCATCAGTTTTAACTATATGCTGTCTAAATTACTTGTGAGACTAAATATGAGGTCTGGATGCCAGACTCAGTTGACCATCTGTGGGCTAACTGTTGCAAACTAGTGCATTCTTTCATAAGCAAAATGCTGGCCAAGCTATTGCTTCAGTCAGCTATGGCAGCAGAGCAAAAAAAAAGATGATCCTTAGCATTTTGCATATTTAGAGGTCTCTGCGTTCAATCTGTCAGATGCACATGTGCTCTGGATGAGGCACAGAGAGGGAGAACAACAAGCAGGAGAAGTGAATGATATTACTGAGAGGTATACTTTTTTTCTCTGCCAGAGTCAGTCGAAAGTGCTGTCAATAGCAAGCACCATAGGAGAATAATGACTGCAGAAGACCTCTCTCCCACAGTGAGATGCTGCAAAGTCTGAATGCCAATCAGACCCCTCCTCTTCTGGCTGTGCAGCAAAAAAATTCCCTTTGTTTTGTGCATGTGTGGCTGATTGAAGCTATTGTTGTTTAGCCTACCTCCGTTTTCTTTGTGGCTCACTTGGGGAAAAGCAAGAGTTGAATTTGGGCTTTCTGTCCTCTGAGAACAGCTATGAAGGAAATCAGTCCCATTCCCAATTAAAGACTGCAGTCCCACATGAGGCCAACTTAGCTATTGCTTTTCATAGCATTCCATGTTGGGAATAACAAGGAGATGGTGGAGAGAAAAACTGCACAGTAGTTTTTGGATCTCGCTGCTTATGTTTAATGCAAGATATATATAAGGTTTTTCTAATTTCAGAAACCTAGCAGATTTAGGGTATCAGAACTGATGATATTTTGTCATTATGGGCTGCGGAACTGACTAAATGCTCACATAGAGTATAGAGATGCTCTGCTAGGGGAAGCTTGTTCTGGGTAGCAGCTGCAGACACCATTAAAAGAAGTCAGTCTGCTGAACAATTTAATACAGGTTAAGGAAACATAGCGCTGAGCAGAACAACAGAATCTGTGGATAAATTACATTAGTCCTCAGCTGGAAACCAGGTCTCTGGTTCTGTTGTTTGTCTTGATGGAGAGCAGCAAAAAAGCCTATCTCTGTGTCAGGCTTGCTCCTGCACTTCAGTTACACAGGCTTATGGTGCCACTGTTGTCAGGTAAGCAGATAGACAATTGTAATTTTCTATAGAGAAATAGAACAACTCAGAAAACCAGAGCTCAATCAGGCTGGCTGCCGGCTGATGTCCTGAAGTGAAGGTGTTTCAGCTGGTGCTCTCTCCTCTCTTCTCTACCTCTCTGGCCAATACCTCTCAAAAGAAAACTTGTTTGTTTTTATTTCCCCTTTGCTTTGCTGCTGTCACATCCCAGAAGAGGTGGGAATGTTGCCTTGATCCCTGTGTGACAGACAGCAGGGATGGCAGTAATGCAAGTGGCCCTGTTTGGGCAGCACCAGATTAAGGTACTATTTGCTGAAGGATGGTGTATCCTATGGCACAGACTTTGCAGTGAGAGTCGCCCTCTTGTGAAGGCAGTGACACAAATGTTTTCCCAGTTAGTGGTCCCCAGCATGTGTTAGAATACTATACTCACAGCTTCACATCAGTGTAGGCATGCCACAGCCCTTCTCATCCCTGCTGTCTTTTCCTACGGTGAGAGATCAGTCCTGCATCTCCCACATGTCCTTTATAGGGGCCTTCCAAAGAAAGGAAGTTCACTCCCCCTCTGAGAGGGACTAGGAACAGTCTGGCACCATCTGCTGTGGAGTTATTTTATCACTGAGACTTTCCAGTTGAAGCTGAAGTTCAGATCCTGCACTCAGGCTTTTTTTGTTTTGTTGTGTTTGTTTCTTTCCAACTGCTTGTATCGGTGGCCAAAATGTTCTTTAACTGACCTGCAAGTATTTGACCTGACTTTTATTTTTGAATGCTTTTGCACCCCGCATCAATAACTATTTCTGAAAGCTTTGTTCACACCATCCTGGCCTGCAGATGAGATGTAGTAACATATACAAAGCTTGACATACATGTTTGTGAGAGCCTTGTCTGAAAAAGTAACATAAATTCTGTATGATGCCTATGGTAAACTTGTTAGAAAACAATTAGCCATTGAAATGATCATGTTAGGAAGGATGTAATGAAAACCAATCTTTCTTTCATGATTTGGATCTCTTACATATGGATTTATGAAGTCGCAATGTATGCCATGCTGATAATTACTGTATTGGAGACAACACCTTGCTGGTTTCTGTTCAGCATCAAGTCTATTTTAATAGGGTTGCCCAGAGTAAAGAAAGTAACAGTAACCCATCAACAGGGTCCCTTTTCTCGTCATTTCTTTTTCTACAACTTCTTAATGATTTATGGCTAAGAATGCACCATGAAGTCACAAAATCCTGTAGTTATCACCATCAACAGGCATTATTGTAGTTTTACTGCTGTCCGTTGCTATCCAGGTTTGACTCTGCTTGGGCAATTTCCCCACCATGGGGTAAGTCAGTGTGAACGTACAACTTCTACAGGAAGCTGATCTCCCTACAGCCCCATGATCTGTGTCAATCACTAGCTTCTTAAAGAATTTATTACCCCAGTAAAATACAGTTTAACAAATTAGCATAAACCATCAAGAAGAAATAAGCCAGTCTTAAAAAGGGAATGAAGATCAAATAGAAAAATACAAAATGGCAATATGTTCAGAAAAACAAAACAAATTAGATGTAACACAAATCACTTTTATCTGCTGTTGAGTTTAAAGGGAAGTTGATTTTTATTTTGTGTAGCAGTAAGAGACTTTGCTCCCTGCACAGCAACTTGTAAGCCTGGCTGTCCCATGCACAGTACCTTCTATTTTGTGTTTCAGAGTTGTAATACTACTAAAATCTGGCTTAATGTTTTGACTTCAGTATAGGTGAGAGGCTTCAATCAGTTGTGAAATTCAACTGCCTCATATTCAGTATTAGCAATCTCCTGTTATTAGTTAAATGTTGGTATTTACTTGCTACACAGTAAGCTCTTCAGAGATGCACAAGAAAATCCACATCTGTCCTCCAAGCAAACTGCACATTTAAATGAGATCTGATGCTCTGGTACTGCTAAACTGTCAAACAGCTCAGGACAGAGCACCATGCTGCAATCAGTGATGGGCATTACCTCACCCAGTGGCCTTCTGCTGAGCCAGTGTCACTTCACCTGGCTTACCATCCATCCAGGAAAGGTGATTTGAATTACTGGCACCTGAAAGACTGACATGCAGGGGCTTTTCACTGAGTGAATGGGAGTGACCCCAGAGTCTGAATGTGGTCCTGCTTTTTATTTTTCTATTATCACAGAATTGTACTTAGGAAGACAAAAATAAACATAGTACAGGAATCTGTCAGGAGAATAAAGAAGACAATTTCTCTATGACTGGCTAGACTTTGAGTTCACCTATCCTTCAGTTACTGTATTGTGGGATCACATTTCATCAGTTTATCTCAATTCAGCAAGCCATTTAAGTATGTGCTTAAGCTTAAGTGAGGAGTTCAAGCTTCAATTGTATTCTGGAGTGCTTAAAGTACTGTTGACAGAAATAGGATTCATGTGCAGAGGTGGCATTTCTGTGTATTTTAATTACATTTGTCATCTATGTTGTTTCATACATACCTGTTCCCAGGTCAAAATATTGCTCAAGCAAAAGTTTAGCTGCAACCTCAGCTGAGGCCTGTACTCTTAGCTCTTTAATTCAATATTAACTCTTTCAGAGTTAATTACTCCAAGTTTTCTCCTTTCCTCATTTTTTTCTCATATTTGTTTTTAACATGAAATTGTTACCTTTTTCTTTCTTAGCCCTTTCCAAATGCTTTTCTCTTCATGAAGAGGAAATGTTTCCATGTGCTTTCATTAGTTTTGGCCCACTGTTACTTCAAGTTGACTTCTCTAATGAGACAATCCATCTGATGGACCTCAGCAGCATTAACTGTTCTCTTCATGCAGGTGTTCAGGGTAGGTGTGCCAGTCTGTTTTGAGGTATTGGATTACTTGTCAGTTCTCAACTATTTGGTTCACATAGCTCTTAATCAGATTTACTGTCTTCTTTCAAAGACTGGGTAATGCACTTGGAATTATAGGGTCTGTGCTCCTGACTGTTGAGTTTCATTATCTAATGGCCCAATCTTGCTTCAGGGTGCTCCAATTCAACTACTGTTAGTGGTTCTACTGTTCCTGTTCCTGTTCAAGCTGTTCCTGCTTTGCAACCAGCAAGAGCTGGTGTGACTCTAGAGTTTCAGGGCAAGCACTGCGACCTTTCCGTGCTGTGTCTTTTCATCTGTACCATTACAGTGGCTCCTAGAGGCACCAGCCTCTAGGAGGCTATACTGTATGTATGTAACATGAGAGGTGGCTAAGGAGTTTGCCTAGAGAGACAAGCTTGCGAAAGGTGGACAGTTGGAAATATTATTATCATCTGTTTTACAGATGGGAATTTGAATTGATTTGTGTATGATTACACCATCTGTCTCTTGCAGAGACAGAAAAACCTCTGTTTTTTATATCTTAGATTAATATTTAATAAAGTAACTAACAATATTAATTTAATATAACCAACAGTCCTGGCTACCATTCGCAGTGCTGGTGATTTTCCAGGATAAGCGTTACTTCTCCTAAAGCCTGACACTCCCTTCAGCTAGCCATTCTGCCTAGGCTGCTGAAAACCTGGTAGTTATGAGCTGTTCTTGGCTTTACTTACCTAGGCTGTCACTGAACTTCTGGCACTGATGAGAGTACAATATTGCATTACCAATCTGCTGGGCACTCTAGTTGCTTCAGCCTTTCAGCTTTGATTAACAGGAGTAATTAATCGTGCAACTGATGAGGCTTGTGGTGACTAAGCCTGCAGCAGTTAGGGGAGCAGCATGTAGATGCTGGGGAGCCAACTGTGAAGAAAGAAAGAAAACAGGAGAAAGAAGCCATGTCCAAAAGGACTTTTGTTCCTTTGAAGTGACCTTTCAGTTCAGGTTCTTTACTTTTTCATTTCCTTTATTTTGTTCTTTTTCCTATTTGTTCTGAAAAGAGTTGTGCACTCCTTGCAAAGCAATTCATATGTAAAAAGTTTTCACATTGGGATTCATCTGATAAGGTCTGCAGAGGGGACTTATTTACACTGACAGGTTGGCAGCCAGGCAACTTCTCCATTTTCTAAATGAAAGGAAAGTAGCAGCAGGACGTCTCCTACCCTCTGCCTTTCAGCACTGGAAGAGAACCAAAATCTGGCCAACAGCAGTCTGGGGAAGCCAGCTATTTAGAAGCTGCAGAAATATGTGGACACTGGGAATGTAACATACGGTTTGCTTTCTGTGAGAACCAACGCAGGCAATTGACATTTGGGTTAGTGATTTCCTGGGATGGGGGATGGGAAGCTTGACCTAGCAGATGCAGTTCATTTGCAGTTTTTTTTCAGCATGACAGATCCAAATGTGAAATAATATAAACGTATTTGTAATTCTTGGTTGTAAAAGAAAAGGCAAGCATAAAACCCACATCATTTTCTCCGCTGTTCAGTTTTATATTCTAGCATGCAACCACTGTGGGGTCACTTTCTCATTTCCTTCAAACATACTTGTGGAGAAAGAAGATGAAGGTGCCTCAAAAGCATAGTTTCCTCCCCACATCTCTGTGATACGAGTGTCAGGTTAAGAACTCTAAGGTGAGGAGCCCTCAGTCCTGTGTTAGGAATATAATGACTTCCTCCATATTTGTCCATGTACAATAACGTACATGTGCTATGTATTTTAATCCAGGACACATTTGCAGCCATATCAGGGCAGCAGAAGAAGGTAATCTCTTGATTCCTGCCTTTGCCCTCAGTTAGTCTGTCAAGCACCAGTAAAATTAGTTTGTAAGCTACTACCCAGGTGCAGGATATAACATACTGAAAAAGAGCATGCACCTTTAACTGCCATGGGTGACATCTCATGTTGAATGCTTTAGGATATGGAAGCCTCTGGAGTAAAGCCCACTTCTGCTTGGATGAGTTTTAAGTGGTTTTTTTAGCTGTCATTGAACTTGGTATTCCTCTTAATGATGTTAGAGCATTGTGAAGTTACTTGGTTATGGAATCATTAGCTGCATTGCAAAATGTTCTCCAAGTGGGAAAAGTTTTAGTGTAGAGATGATAACTGCCATCGTTGCTTGTATATGTACCTAATTCAGCTTTATCTTCCAGTCATTCATAGGTAGAATAGTGCTGATGCTACTTGAAAATATGTCACTGCTTCTTAGATGCATACGTGACTGTTTATACACTTGTCTTAATGGCCAAGCTCTCTGTTGAATCCAGATCTTTTGCCACTGCCCTGCTTTCCTGCCCAGCACACACACTTGGCAGTTCTGCTCCGCTCCTTGCTGTTGCAGATCTTTGTGAGATCTCACGTCCTTGAAAGATGGGGAGCTGATATCTGTGGTGTTTGTGTGGTCTTAAAAATCAGATAAATGAGTAAAGTGCCCTGCAGAAGGTCAGAAGTTACTTCTTGTTTGCCCAAATGGCACTGAAGACTAGTAGCAGTAAAAATAACTAATAACCATGCCCAAGCTCAGTGTTTCTGTAGTGCCAGTAAAAGCTGGCACTTTAATTTTGCAGATTTAGCTAGATTAATGGCCTGTTGCCTTTCACTCAATCTTTATTAAATATACTGGTGTGCATTTTATAAAAATGTTTTATAGTGATTCCAGTAATGGTAAAGTAAGTTTGTTTTCCATAAAACAGAAAGGGAAGCTGTTTACTGTCTTCTGTGTAGTTTCTAGGTTATTTATCTTGAGAGGAGAAGTGAATGTCAGCCATATGCCCATATGCCTAGCCCATATGCCTAAAACAGTGCCATTTTCTACCGAATTAATTTATAGTGCCTAAACTACCTCACACTGGTGATGCCCGCAACATGAGCTCACCTGCCTAATGCAAGCAGATCACTAATGTGTCTTTATGGTTCAGGTGAACGTTTCTCAGAGGGGACATGTGTCATGATGAGTTCATGCTGCTAAATTGGAACCATACATGGGTGTAAATCCCTGTGGGAAAACATGACCTGGGATCTTATCTGGTCCAATTGCCAATTTTCTCTTTGTTAGGTGATAATAAACTGAACATTAGAAATAAGATTGATGTCTGTGACCCAGTAAATAGTGCCTACAATAGCTTTCACACCACCTCTGAAGGAAACAGAAGGAAGGTCCTTCCATTATTGGAGAGGGAGGTTTTGGTCAAGGCTACTGGAGCAGGAAGTCTAAAAACTTAAAGATCAGTGTTTCTGTAACAATTTTACATTAGGAAAACAGTGATGCTGCAAGCTACAAGAAAAAACAATTGCTGGAAAAAGAAGAGATATAGTATCTTTAAGGCCTGTAGTAAAGTTATCAGATTAAAAAGCCAAGTATTGCTGCATAAGTCCTTATTATCCAGTGTCAAGCCCGATAGCATGTGAATGACTGCATAAGAGATGATGAACTACTCAAACTTTGACTAATGCTCTTAGGAGTAATAGAGTTTATGAGAATTTTATGTACAGAAGTTTTTTTAGAGCAATATCACTGCAGTTTTTTTAAAGATGGTATTAAAGGAAGCTAACACACTCATCACAATCCTTTTTTTCTGTAAATACGACTCTCGTGGTTAGAGCTAACTGTGTCCCTCTAAAGAGCAGCTAAGCTGTAGTAGTAGCTTGTCTATAAATGACAGAAGTTCATTGAAATTGCACCTTGATGCTCAGGCTGCTGGTTAACAAGGTACATTAAAGGTGAAACAATAAGGGATAGCAATATTTGGGAGTATTTCTTCCTCATATTGGAGTGTTAGATGGGGACATGGACAAGAAACAGCTTAGTCTGGTGGTCTAAGATGCTCATCTGGTGGATGAGACACAAGAGCTGCCTTGCTTGTCTAAGGAGGAGGAATAAAACATGCATACTGTTTATGAGAAAAGGATACTGTGAATAGCTGAGTCATTTGACCCCTGCTGGCTGGAAACTTTATCTTTTTAATTGATTTTTGGAAACAGCCCTGAATTGTTGTCAAGTGTCAGAGAAGAGAGGATCAGCTGCATAGCAGTGAGGGGAGTAAAGAGGGATATGGGAAGAAGTGGCAGCTGGCAGCCCTGGCAGAATAAAGTGCATGAAGTATCGTCTGTCTCTGTGTTCTTCTACTTCTTCCGGGCTGCAGCAACTGTGTTATAGGAATGAGTGCTATTGCAGGAGGACAGAAAAGGACCAGATGTGAAGACACCCTCAGCATTATGTGTGTGGAGAGCTCCCTTAGCAGTAATATGCGTGTGCTAACCCATATGTGCTTGCACACAGAGGTACATACACACTCGCTCCTCCCTGTCTGCCAACTGCAGCTACTCAGATGAACACCAGCCAAGAGAACAAACAGCTCTGTTACAGCTAGTGTTGAGGGGAAAAGACAAAAGCATAAACTAAATGATTCTAATCCAGTAGTTGAGACTTAGAATTACAGAAATACTGAAACTGAAGCAGGTTGTGCTTGTTTTCTTTGGGTGAGTAACTGTGCCCCTATTGCTCTTCTTTGTGTGTGTACACACATAGCATGTAGAGGATCAAACAAGTAATCGCATCATGTGGGGCATAATCTGTAGTTACCATTAATACCAACTAGTGCTCAGTGTAATTCCTGCTATCTTCTGTGGGACGGCAAAACGATCTGATCTGGTACTATTTTAGAGGTGACTAGGAGGAAAATAAATCTTTGCATGAAGCCATGTGCATATGCAGTATGCACCAGGCCAGGAGGTATTCATGGCTTTTAGACCCCTGAATGAGAAGCTTGGTGGCTGCTTTCCCCTTTCAGGAGCAAGGGGAGATTCCGCTTTTCTTGTAGAAGCTGGATGCTGCTGGCCCTGCATTTTTTTTTCTGACTGAGAAAGGTAATTTTGCCACAGTTGTGAGCATGACCATAAAGATGTGCCAGCTCCTGACCCAGAAGGAAAAATGTCTGGCTCCAGGCTGGTACCACTAGCAGAGCGAAGGCATGGTGGAAGGTGCTAGCCTGAACTGCATCAGGCTGACCGCAACAGCAGGCATGTGAATACAGGATACATTTGTATTTGAATCTAGTAAGTAAAATAGGTTGGAAAAGCAAAAGTAAAGTTGCAGTGGGCATGCAGGGCAAAAAGTACAAAGAGGGGAAGTAGTATGAACAGGAAAATGAGGGAAAGCGTATAATCATTTTGGGAGAGATTTTGCATTTGAATTCTTGAATTTTCCAGAATGCAAATCAAACCAACACTTGGAAACATCAGTGTGCATGCTTCCAGCTCACAAAATACTCTGATTGAAAGAGCTGTTAAAGGCCTGTTGGTATCAAACCCTCTTTCAAAAAAGGGTCTTTTCCAATATTTAGTCTTAATTATTTACCTATCACTGTGTATGCAGTAAGTAAGGATATATATGGTATCACAGAGTAAGATGATAAAAAATAATGTTGTGAATGATGCCCTTCCTGCCCAGGCAAGGCCATCCACATTAGCCCTTTACTCTGACATAGGACTGCACACTTCAAGGCAGGTTTGAAGCAGGAGCTGAGAACGTACAGCCACATCTCAGAATATACTCATTGTGCCTAGTGATTATTTGCAATATCATTTTATTTCATATTAATTTATTTTGATACCTCATAGGGGAAGCTTATGTTCTTTTTTAAATCAAAGTTTCTCTATTTAGTCTGTGTTTTATTAAAAAAGGATCATGTGATAAAAATAGTATTCCAACTATTAGGTTGATAGGTTATATATCACAAATATCAGACCACGAATCAGTCAGTTCACATTACTTCTCCTAAAAGTATGTAAATAATAAAACCATGAAAAATTAAGTAACTAAAAAAAAAAGAGAAATCTCAAACTTGTAAAACAAATATTTTTAATGCAGAATTTTTTATATTTTCTCCTCACTGGAGATACCATTGAATTTTCATTAAAATTCTCATTTTGTCTAAGCAAATTTTATTGCTTTTTTGACTGGTGAAATTTATGCAGAAGTCTGAATCCCAGGAGTATTTTTTCAACCTTCCTTATTTGCAAATTATATAAACTGGTAGGTAATTCTAAATGCAATAATTTATTTTGAAGCAGGATTTTTTTTTAGAGAAGATGTGTAAGACAGATCACAGCAGACCTGAATAGTTACTATGGATCTGGGGCTGAAAAATAGAAAGAGAGTTTGTCAGGAGAGCTCTGTAGCCTTTTGCTGTCACAGCATGAGACAGAACTGATGGTTTCTATTTTTGAACTAAAAATGGCTTGTTACTAATTCCTGTCTAGAAATCGAAGCCATATATGTCCTATGTCTAAAACTAAATCAAATTGTAATTAATCCCTTAAATAGGCCTAATCATCCCATTGGTGTTGTCTTCTAGCTCACTTAGGGGTGGCAAAGATCTTTTATGATCCATATTGCCAGGCTGAAATGACTGAAGATATGTGTGTGTGTTATTGCTTATGCATGGGAGATGATAAAAAGCGTAATGATAAGCTGATCCATTCCATGAGACTGTGAAAGGCTTTTTGTGGTTTTCCATGAAAATCTGGAGAGCAAGAGAGAGAAATGGAGAGCAGGAAAACAAAATAAAAAGAAGGGATTTTTGAACTCCTACTAGTGCACTTGAGACTGCAGCTAGCTACAGCACTTGCTTGGGGATTGATAGAGATCTCATGATCAGCCTATAAATCTCAGGGGCTCACAAATTTCTATAAGGTGTTTCTACTTCTTACATAAGCCTAATGTCACTGCCAGCAAAGTAGATAAAGAGCCCCTTATTATGCAGGTATTGCATGTATGGTTTTAACAGGTGAACGCGTATGTCCAAGCTCAATAGTTATGTCTAAGTGCTACCTTCATTTTCTTCCTTTGCCATCTGCCTGGCATGCTGAATTTTATGCCATCAAATATTAATTGCCTCTTGGGAGTTTCTCACTAGAAGAGCTCAGCTTGGCACTTGCAACTAGAAACCCACAACTGTGTGAACATCCCAAAGGATTTAATTCACTTGGACTGCCCTGCATAAATTTCCCCTGAAACCTGTGCTCACGTTGCACAGCTTGTCTTACTGTTGGAGGGCTGAGCCTTCACAGCAGGAATACATTTTACAGTTTATAGATCTGCTGTAGAGGATGTGAGCTGGAGATACCCACTGCTGCTTCCACACCACAGAGAGCCCAAACTCTCTGCTGTTGTGCGCTTCATGTGCAGTACCACACTGAACAAAGCAGGCGTAACTCATCCTTACCCAGGTTGCAGTCACTGGGCACAAGGCTGCAGAAAATCAAGGTCATAATTTTAAAAAATTCTGAATGTGTTTTTAAGTATCACAGAATGGGGAAAGGTACGGGATGTTCAGTGGTGGCTTCATTCTTGCTTGGTGGGGTTACAGAACCCTTGGTTTTCTCACCTATAGTTCAGGGATCAGTGGCAGGTACTACCTCTTTTTCCCATCAAATTCATGTTTAGGTTCATCATCTGTGACTTGGCTTCCATTAAAAAAAAAGTAAAAAATCCATCCAGTTTATCTTTAAAACCAGTAGGTTTTATTGATGCTAGATGCCACCCAGTGTTTTATGAGAATTATTATGTTAACTGAATTTCCTGAAAGCTTATTATTTCACTTCTCTCACAGTCTGGGGCTGTTTTACTGTTACTAAGAATTTCAGACTTATCCATTGTGGCCTTTATGATGAAGTACACTGAAACTGTGGTAACATCTCTTCTCTGAGAAGGTTGTACAGCCTGCTCAGGCTTTCTGACTGCCTCACCTTGTGTGATATACCTTCATTCTGCCTGTGCTGATTAATTTTCTGAGAGGTGGGATTGCCAATGTGACCCCCTACTCTGGGGATGATCTCCTTCCCCTGAAGTATTGTGCTGATGCACTATTCAGCATTGGATGCATCAATACAACACTCTCCTATATAAAATACCAAAATGCTCTCTTTCTCTGCGTGCTTTGCAGCCTTCAATGCTCTGTCACTTCTCAGCAGCTTGTGCTAGGAAGGTGCATTGACTCCCTTTTCTCATACACTGAACAGTTGTTGCATGACTGAACTGCCCCCAGGCTTCAGCTGTGGAATAGGAGAAAGGGAGAAAAATGATGACTCTCTCTCAACTGAATTGATTAAATTGTCAAAGAGTATCAGTAGTGTCTGAGTTGGATACATATGCTTGAAGGCATAGGATGGTGTGCTCCTGGACAAAATGATAGGTGACAGAATAGTAAAGGTTTTGTTGGTGTAACTAACCAGCTGGATGTGTAAGGAGGCATCCTGTAGTTGTGATACATGGTTGTAATTCACGCATTAATGGTTGGGTACCTCATCAGTTGATGGGATTTCTGCTTGGATGTTAATTGCACATGATGCAAGTTTCTCCTACCCTAACCCTGCTGCTTCACATTATAAAAATTCATGTTGCAGTTTTCAGGCAGAATATCTTCCTAACACGTAAGTATTTCCTATCCTATAAAAGTACTTGGGCATATTTCTAAATAGGTGTAAGGTCTTCTCAATGTTGCGGAAAGGCTACAATGTCAGTTCCTGTTAAAGCACAAGTAACATGGTAAGATAAATGATAGTGAGGTATTCAGCATTTTTCTTATAAATCAGAATGCATGTAAAGGAAATACTTGTCTAGAATAAGGTTGCTCATTCTGAGTATCGCTGCTTTTTTATTGCTGGAGATTTTTTGAGCTTTGTGGCAATCAGTATGGACCAGGAGAGGAGCGATCACTCCTCACAGCTGGTCTGTCAAGTTTGCATGCCTCTCAGCAGTGTTTTCAGATAGATGTTGAGTCGTTGGTGGGGAGGAGTGTGCCCTTCTGAGCACTATATGACTCAGTACCACATGTTACAGGAGAGTTTACAGAAAGTAACAGTTTCAGAGATGACAAGTACCAAGTGCTGATTATTTTAGAAGGGATCTTAATACATCATTGCAATCTACTTGCATTTATCCTGAAGCCAAAATGGGGGTATTGGCCACTTCTTTCAGTGGCTACCTCCCTCAATGATCTCTTCGTGCCCTCCCAGGACTCACAGCTCTTCTGGAACTGGACCCGACTGGGCACCAAACTGCCCCTGCTTATGTGCTGGTTCCAGATTCTGCCTCTAGCACTAGCTCATCCTAAAACCACACTTGGCTTTTCCAGGAGATGCACAGTTCAGTTTCACACTGGATGAATTAATGGAGTTTCTCTTATTATGCTAGTACAGTGAGTAGCAAGTGTCATATTAGTCTTTCACTGATTAAGTAGCAGCACAGTGGCATTAGCTTTCCTGCTACGTGATACCTGAGGATCCAAACTATACCACTTCACTGTGTATATTTGACGAGGTCCTGGATTTCTCTATCATACTTTTATTGGCTATCACCTTCTACCATGGAAAGATAAAACATGTTAAATTAATTACTTTTTCAATACCTTAAGCATGTGCACAATCTCCAGCCATCAGTAGCACTAGATGCATAATTCAGGTTGTAATAGCACCTACTGAATATCTCCCAGTTTGTACATATCACTGCAGGTAATTTTTGCCAGATTTTAGAGCACTGCAGACCTCCAGCGTGGTAGTGTAGCATCTAACTGCTTATCAGTCCTGCTCTCAATCTCCTCATTATTTCAGTAGCACAGCTACAATAATTAGATTCTATATTTTTCAAACTTCATAAACTAGCTTAAGACTACATTAAGCAGGGACACGAAATCTCCTTTGTCTGTAGATCTTGGTTATCACTTTGTACGGCAGTCTTTGTTTTGCTCAAAAATGAGACCAGGTGGGGTTCGGTCCCTGCTTCAAAGCTGATTTGACCAATTTACTGAAGCTAAGCTGATACAAACTGAGCATTTAATTAACTTTTAATGTTCTATCTAGAGCAAAACAATGTCTGAACTGCATTGCATCATCTCGCGTAGCTCTCTACCTTTCTGTGTACAGCTGCACTTATGGGCTAGTCCTGACAACTGTGCTCGTGAAAACCGCGAAAACACAGGAAGATGTACCACTGACTAGGAAAATGTACTACTGACTGTACACGTACTAGAGGTGCTTCATAAACCTGTAAGCTGTCTTGTTACACAGTTTGAATCATGGACAAAATGCGTTGTAACATTCAGAAGTGCTACAGATGTGACTCCATCGTAAGGTTTTTCTAGCCCAGTTCTGCCAGCTCAGGAGGAAAGAAGTGCATGCCCTATGGGTACCCTGGATGGAGGGCTGCTCTCCAGCATTCCTGTTATCTTCCAGATTGCTTGCTCCATTATGTAGAGCCATGGATATGTAATGCTGTTTATCTGATAATGATATTGCTACATTTCCAAAGATCACATTGAGACCCCATTGTTTTAGGTACACAACAGGTATGCAACATAATACCACCTGTTCCAAAAACTTACCATCCAAAAAGAATAACTGGCCTGATTTCTAACTTAATGGTCATTCTGGGTGACTCATTCAGGATTATGTGATAACGAATCACTAGCTTCTTCAGCAGAATTGCCTATAAATGTCGAGTTGACACAGTATCTGTATGATGCCTTGTTCCTATTAATTAGCATAGTTTTGTGATTTTTTTATGTTTTTAGTGACATACGTCAGTAGTATTTGCAAAGGATATAAACAGGGAGGGGGGGTTAAGTACTTTTGATTATTATAGATGCAACATTGAGATTTCTGGTGTGCATGACTCTGATATTCTCATGAAATAGGCAAATTATTGAATACACCAGCTCTGAGTGTTACTTGAAGCCACGGTGTTTCATGTATTTCTATGTGCTTATGCCTTCATTTTCTCCATTCTTTACTGGGTTCATTCATGCCTTTTGGAATTACTGCCATGCATAAAACAAGGTGCTCATGCTGTGGCCAACAATGAAGGAGCCACAATGGGTTGGCGTGTCTCACATGCTTCTCTTGAGCCTCTGCAGCTGGTCACCTTGGAGACAAGTGTCCTGGGCAGGCCCCACAATTGCTTTAACCAAGCGGCAGCTCCCACATTTTCTGCTTCATGTGTTATTAGTGGCATTTCTTGAATAATCCATGGTTGTTCCAATTTGAGGCTTTTACTATAACCCATGATGGCAACACATTCCCAAAGCTTGTATATTCCTCCAGGGATAATATTTAATTTGGAAGTTTATCAAGCGTTATTCCAGTTCACCAACAGTGGTGTGAGGAAAGTCCCAGAAGGGGAATCACTCTGCTAGTTTTTCCCATGGCTGCTACCACAAATAGATACTCCAAGAGGACTTAGCGCATATTTGCAGCCTCTTAACACAGACGAATAGGAAATCCCTCTAGAGATCATGAAGCAGCTGTAAAGCTATATTGATTTGGAGCCAGCCAGCCCTAATCTATTCTGAACTCTTCAGCTCTCCTCTTTGCCCTGGGCAATGATGTGAAATAATGCTGGGTATTAGGATTTTATATATTATTGGTTAACACTGTTGACTCCAGAAAAAGTTTTAATTCTGACAGCTGTGCTTCTTTAGCATCAGCTTCCCATCTTATTCTATTTAAAACAGCCCTTTTAAATGTAAGTTTAGTTGTTGCTAAGCTAACAGGAATCATCACAGTATTGGAGTGCATGTGTGCCTTTAGGGTTCATACCGCAAAATACAACACTCCCATTTTCAGTTATTCACCAGTAGCCTCTTTCCTCTTAATAGTGCTGTCCTCTTAGTCATCAGCAGACAGATTTCTTTCTTATTAGATATCTTAAGGTTTCATTGCTTGTAAAAAGCAGCTTCTCCTTCATGTTTGCCACATGTTGTGTACAGTCCTTGCTCATATGTCAGCACCTGCTACTAGGTAGTAGTTTGATGAGTCCCAGAACTGTATCGCCTGATCTCTTAGGGATTTATGTCTCTTATTGAATGAGCTGGTGCCTAAGAAGATGCAGAGTCCAGGCTCTGGTATCTAATTGGGTTTACCTCAAAGGCTATACATAGTGGCAGGGATGTTAGGTTTTCTGTCTTCTGTTCAATCACCTATTCACAGTAAACCTTAGGAACAAATATCTTTGCACTCTGTCAGATAAGTTTTAAATTGGATCAGTGTGTTCAAACATTACTGATGGAAAGCAGAGAAAGATACACGCTCCTTGATTTCCTTATTCTCTTCGTACTATTTTCTAAAGGCAAGGCTAGAAATTCAGCTTCAGTTGGACCTGCTTGATCCTTGGGTGGTTAATAGTAATGACAATTTGCATTGTGTGGTGGTTTTTTTTCTTATTTTGTTTGGGGTTTTTTTGTGGTGGTTTCTTTTTTGGGTTTTTTTTTGGTTGGTTGGGTTTTTGGTGGTGTTTTTTTTTTTTTTTACTATCTCAGACAAATCTCATGCTTTGGGAAATTAACTTTACAGGGATCAGAAGTAATAATTCATTGTTCATTTCTGTATGGTGGGGGAAAAATGTCACAGAGTGAGTAGGTGCCTGGACCAAC
>JANHGB010011068.1:0-38596 GCA_026283785.1 Coracopsis vasa
GGTGCTCAGGCATTGGAACAGGCTGCCCAGGGCAGGGCTGGAGTCACCGTCCCTGCAAGTGTTCACACCCCGTGGAGGGGAGGCCTCAGTGCCATGGGTTAGTGGTGGCCTTGGCAGTGCTGGGGAACGGTTGGACTGGATGATCTTAAAGGTCTTTTCCAACCTGGCTGATTCTGTGGTGTGGGATATGGGTTCCCTCCAGCTGCACACATGAAATGTATTAGTTTTAAAACCAGCCTCTTCTGCGCATGTTACTCTCTTGTGTCAAATCTGCCATTCAGACCTGCTTTGGTGCTGATAGGAACATACACGTGGGTGTGGTGGAGATAAGGATTAGAGCAGACAAGTGCTGCTAGTTCATTCATTTAGTTTTCAGGATAGGGGATTCCTGTTTCAGGTGATGGGGATTATAATCCAGAAACCTGACACAGAACATGATGGGGTTTTTGTGTGTGGTTTCTTCTTTAACTGGCAAAGAAATTCAGGTAGAACAAGTAGAATTAACTATGTAGATGAGATGTTTCCAAGCTGTGCTATGTGTATCACTGGTGGAAAAGGACACACAGGTTAGCATGGAGCTTTGCCACTGAAAGGACCACTGCTGCTCTTAGTGCGTGCATGCACAGAGGAGTAACTGCTACAGTCTTCTAAGATACCTTCAGCATAAGGTAGAATGAGTGACTGAAATGGAAGCAAATGATTTGTTATATCATTTGATGTTGATGTGTGAAGGGAGATGATGTGGCCACACCAGATTCTGGAGAAAAGGATTAAAAACCCAACCAAGCAAAACTGGTTTGCTAAGGGGAAAAAAGTTTCTATGGGAACAAATAAGTTTGCTTAACAATACCAAGTGAGTGACAGCAAACACAACCATTCTTTGTCTCTATAGGCGCCTGTGTAACATAATGGTACCCAGCAGTACAGTGATGTGAAACCCCTGACTAGAAAGGTACAGAAATACACAATGAGAGACAGGGCACTGCATTCTGCTGCTTTTGCTAACTGCAAATAACAGCTGAAGTTTTTGATTGCTGCTAAACTTACCTCTCTTGGTGGCTGTTGTGTCAGGGGAATAGGTGGGTAAGGCAGCAAGAGGATTACTGATGAGGCTGAGAAAGTTGGGGCTGTTCAGCCTGGAGAAGGGAAGGCTGCATGGAGACCTCATATCAGCCTTCCAGTATCTGAAGGGGGCCTAAAAGGATGCTGGGGAAGGACTCTTCATTAGGGACTGTAGTGATTGGACAAGGGGTAATGGGTCTAAACTTAAACAGGGGAAGTTTAGATTGCATATAAGGAGAAAGTTCTTTACTGTTAGGGTGGTGAGGCACTGGAACAGATTGCCCAAAGAAGTGGTGAATGCTCCATCTCTGGCCGTGTTCAAGGCCAGGCTGGACAGAGCCTTGGGTGGCATGGTTTAGTGTGAGGTGTCCCTGCCCATGGCATGGGGTTTGGAACTAGATGATCTTAATGAACTAGATGAGGTCCTTTCCAATCCTAACCATTCTATGATTATGATTCTATGAAAAAGGAAAGGGAAAGGCATATGGTAAAACTGAATAAAGTTTTTACAAGGTTAGTGAAAGGGCATGAGGAAGGACTATTCCCTCATTCTGGTCACACAGGGATGAATGGGCTTTCAATGCCAAAACATGAAGCAGCAATTTTAAAACAGAGTGAAGAAGGTGCTTTGTCACACAGCTCTTAACTGAAGAAAGCATTCATTGCTGAGACAAGCTGCAGAGGGAAAATGCAAATAGATTCAGGAAGGTATTAGCTAAATTAAGATAGGTCCGTTGGCACTCATTAAACAGGTCGATCTCTGTATGACCTTCAGCTCAGGTATTCTCTAAGGCACTGCCTGCCAGAGGAGATGCTTGGCCAAAGATCTGTCTGTACTTATGATGAACTTTCCCTATGTTATCTCCTAGTGGGTAGCTGGGAAAAAAGGCTTTGGGGCTAGCTGGGCCTGAACAAGGTTGGTCTTTATTATATCTTTAACATTAACAAACTAAGCAATTAGTGCATTTGCTGTACTTCTTTGGAAGCAATCTCTGTTGCAGTGAGTATGAATATGCCTTGATTCAGCAAGTTGTGTGCTGTTCCTGGGCATTTCTAATATGCTTCCTGTGAGTGAACCAAGTGGAGGCAAGGGGGACTTACACATATGAAACAGACTCACTGTCTGTTATCAAAGGAAAAATGTTTATAGTAGAACAGTATAAATGCAAAATTTATTTTCTGTAGTCTGAATTTCTGTGCATAATAAGTGAGAGGCAAGGATACAGAAATGTGGCTGGATTATAGGGGATTAAGACATACCAGCTGCTCCTACATTTTGATATTTTAACATGTAAGAGTAGACCAAGAAAGTTCCTGAAAATTTATCTCTTCTCAACAACATCTATTATTAGTTTAACATAAAATCAGTATTTATACATTATCTCAAACTGTTCTGTGATGTTTACTTATATTATGCTAATATGTTCCAGAAGAAGGGAGCAAGGTATAACAGCAGATCCTCCCTGGCAGTTGCTCCTCAGGCAAAACTCTGGTGATACTACATGGTGGAGGAAATCCCTGAGTAGATCAGCTACATGATAAATCACTGAGAGTGTCAGGAATTATTTGTGGTGTTTAGCCGTATTTACACAATATTTTCAGCATCATGTAAGCCAGCATCTGATTTCAACAGTGGTAATTTAATGTGTGATAATATTGCTCTTTGTGTGCATCTGTGTGTGAGTGCATCTGTGTGTGTGTGTGTGCATGCAGACACGTTTTGAGGGGGAAAGGAAGGGGATGCTCTAAACAGTATTTACATCTGCCAAGAGCAGTTACCTCTTCTTCTTCTTCTGAAAAAAATCATGAGAGTGGATAAGGAGCTATACGTATAAACAAGTAGCAACCTTAGAAGTCAATGAGGAGGAAAGTGGGAGCATTGAGATGGGCCCAGGACATTTCACTGCTATACCTGCATGAAGTACTGAATTTTGAGCAGCTTATTTGATCATCCTGTTTCCTCAGAAAAAAAGAGCTGTCCTGAGGACATCGGAGCTGAGGTTTGGCTGAGGGGTAATCTTAGCTGGGGATTGTTTGTGCCCTTTCATGTATTTTCTCATGGAAGAGTACCTCCTTCCACCTTCTCCACGGTCCTTTAGTCCTGTATGTATAGTCCTTCAGTCCTGTATGCACAGTCCTTCTACTGTCTCTTGGAGCATTGTGCCCTTAAAGCACAGATGATAGTAATGCATATTTAATGTAATAGAAGCATTTGACAACAGATACACATATCATTTATCACTGCAAGTGGAAAATGAAAAGGCGAATTGTTATTACTTCACTCATTTAGCAATTTCATTCACAGAACCCAAGTGCTTTGAAGAGCAAGTCCATAGCATTATACATATGTATTAGGCATACATCATGTACTAGGAGAAATCAAGGAAGAGAATAGGGAAGTCGTTTGCTCAAAGTCACCCAAAGCATGAGTTTTTAAATCACAGGGCGTTGCAGGCAAGACTGCTTTCATTTACTGTATGCATTATTCAATAACACTGTTACTGTTGTTCTGTATGGGAAAAGCGATGTCAAATATACAGCATTTTTTTCAGTGCTGAAGGATGAAGATGTGAAGGATAGTGAATGAAATATGAGCTTGGTGTATTCTTCTTAAGGCAATATCAACAACACGACAACTAAAAAGGTGACCCCATGAACAAAAGCTTCCTTTCCATGATAACAACAATCTGTTACACAGATAAAATGCACAGTATATTGATACTAAAATTTAACCAACTACATTTCTGTAATAGGTCAGTCTGCTTTCCGGACTGTGGTCTCTAGGCTCTTCTCTGTCCATGGACTATTTCTAAACAAAACATGAAATGGCACCACAAAGGCAATGGTGAAGTTAGACTAGCTGTGAAGTTTGCACTGCTGTTCGGAAAAGTTTGCAGGTCTGCAAATCAAACAAGGTAGGAAAATCTTTGAAATAGATAATCTATTTAGATTGCATCACACCTGATAAACTTTTACTGCTTTTCTAGAACATATATCTTTGATCCCATCACAAACATGGTAATCCATTACAGTCTTTGCAGTTGCATGTGGTTTTTATTTTTCTGGTCTTTTCTTGTCACTCTTTAACCTTCTGAGATTTATAGACAGTTTTGGTCAAAGACATCTTGTTTGTCTCTTTCAGGAGCCACTGTTGTTTCTGTCTATGAAACTGTCCCTTGGAAATAACAATCTTGTGAGGTTCTCAAATCATGCTAATAGCAGAGGGTAAAACTTGCCATTGACAAAAACCTTTGCGGCACATTGTGTGATTTTTATCTTAATGGTAACTTTGAATGAAGTTTGAGTTTGGATAGGAATTGAACCTATTACTCATGTGTTGAATTTAGCAGATCCTCTTGATCCAAAAGGAATTGTGAGGTTTTACTCGTAATGAAATATATCTGAAACAGCAAAATATTTTGTTATTTCAGTTTCAAATCAGAAAAATTTTTATTTTTATTCATTTTTTTTTCTTTTCAACTGATAGTCAAGGTTTTTTTGTACTTTCTCCTTGTCTTAAAATAAAGACATATGAGGTTTAGCCACACACAGAGGAAGCAAAACATTTCATTTCAGGCTAAGTGAAAAATTGCAAGACACTTCAAAAGAAAATAATTTCAAAGACACAGAACTCTTTATGAACGTGTATTAATTTTGAGTGATTTCTGCTCAGCCAGTGCATCATTTAAGTCACTGTGGCATAGCCTAGGTAGACCTCAAAGGTAGCAGAAACATTGTACTGGCCTTCACACTCATCTCAGGTGTTCTGCCCAGATTCGTCCCAGTTAACCCAAAACTGCTTCCTCAGGTTGACACAGCAAACAGCGGTTAAAAAAGAATCTACAGCAGCTACAAGGATTTCCCATGTTTCTCATTATCCCATGTAAGCATGGATTGGCATTTTGATTACTTCAACAACTGTATCTTTCTGATACAAGTATTTTTGTTGTTTAAATCACCAAACGCTCACTCTGTAGACACAATGACAGAGCCTTATAAGGCATAGTTTGTATCACCATTACCAACACCAAAACTAACAATAGGACAGGATTCAATAGATCATTAATGCTGGAAAAGAGTAACACCTTTCATTCAGGACTTCAGAAACTCCATCAATTAGCAGGCGAACACTGCAATTTACAGTAATTCCAAGCAATTCAGTCTACCTATAATGACTTGTTACTTAGACGAAAAACACAGAACCCCTGCCTTATTAAAAGCAAAACTGTACAGGTTGGCACACAAGCCCAAACAGACCACAACATCAAAGGCCTTTTGAAGATTAATACATTGGCTAAATTACCAGACATTCATTTAGAAGCAAATTACAGACCTGTGTTATATCTGCAGCCATTTCTAATTTATCAGAATATGTTCTTCATTTGCAACATTTTCTATTTTTTATCTTATGGCTGTAGGCAGCTGAATAATTTTTTTTAATAGGATCAAATTTTTTTTAGGATAAACTTTTGGGGGCATGGTCTAGACGCCTTTAGAGGAAATCTTCTAAATCTCAGATGACTCATTTGGAAAATATCTTGCTGTGTTTGCTGAGGCATGGATAGGAAAAGCTAGTGAGAACTGTTGCAGCTGTGTTATATAAAAGGAAGAGACAATTTAATGGAAAATTTCATACTTTGCAGAAATTTGATTGCCTATTTTCTCTATGTAGATATCTTATTAGAGCAGCTACAGCTGCTGCACTGAAGGTGTATTTTCACTGATGATGATCAGGATGGGAGTGCCAGAGCAGCATGTGGAATTTAACATTTTATTCTGTTGCAGAATTACAGCAAACATTTACAAATCTCTCAGCTGTTATTTTCTTTTTATTAGGCAGGAGTGAGAATTTGCTTCTTATGACTGCCGTTTGTGGTTCAAGGGACACGGAGTGTTTGTTGGTGCCAGAAGCTTACTGAGTTGGGTTAATGGCAAAGAAATCGTGATCTAAATATCTCACCTACTGATTTTACTGAATCCAGGACAAAGTGGTTACTTTAGCATGGTAAGTGTAGGCTGTCCCACATCATTCCCCTCTCCATATCTCACTTCTTCACCATTTTTTTCTTTTTTTAAATACATCCTGTTAAAATCACATCATGGTGCTAAAACCTGGCTCTTCATTGTTTATAAGTAGTGTTGGAAGTGAATATGTCGTAAATTCTACATCACAAAATCTCTTAGCTTCAGACCTAAGATAGCTGCTTTTCTTCACTGGGGCCAAAATAATCCCAAAATGGCTGACAAATGTTTTATGTTCTGCAATTTAGAGTTTATTAGTGTTAACAGGGTAATACTGCATACTCTTGGTAGTGCACAAAGTTCTGCAGGCAAGACATTCTTGGGATACGATAGTTCAATAGCCAAAACAATTTAAAAATCCTATCTACATAATCCTCATTGAATTTTGATTGATTTTCTCAAAAACTATATCGCTGATAAGGCAAGAGGTTTTAAGGGCTATTTAAAATAAAGGAACCCTCTTTTCCTTCAAGTCTATGTGAATAGTTCTTCAGCTTGAGTCGATCTTAAATCTCCCAGTATTTTACCTTGTTCTTAATTACCCACAGGGTGAGTCCATTGCTCCTGAAGTCAGTGGGTGAATATCCTAGCTGAAATTCACAATAACTGAAAGCAGCTGCTGTTAGCCTGTCTGCATTTGGTGTGCTAGCAGTTTTGCTAAGCAGAAGTTGGTCCAGAACCAAAGCATGCTGATTTACACCTGCCTTTCCATTCACTTTAGCATTTTGAAGTAAGATTTGTTAGTAAGGAAAAGTCTTTAGCTTCTGCTACCGATAATGGCTTCCACGGTGAGAAAGGAATTAATTTCATCCCTATACAGTGGATCAACACAAGGCCATTATACCAGTTAAGAGCACAGCTAGTCCTATTCCCGGCTCCATGACTTTGGTGGTTTTGAAATGATACATACAGTTTGTACTGTTCCCTGTACCGAGGTGAGTTTCAACCTCAAGGTACCATTTATAATGAGTAGTTTATTGGGTGAATTTTATCTTTCCTGCCCGTTCATGGGCAAGACACTGTAACAAGCAACTCATAATAGATCTGGATATTATGATTTACCGAAGAACCAATCAGAGCATTCACCTTACCTGATTATTTAACACATTCAGTCACTCCCCTCCTTACATTACCTTCACGAGGTTTCAGCTTACATCTCCAGTTGTCTCTGTTGGTCTGGGAAGGTTGGGCTAAAATCATGTCAATTTATGCTTTGCTACTGCTCACAGCTAATGACTTTGGACATTACCAACCAGGGCTCTTGAGCATCCTGCTGCATTTTTCTTCACTCTGATCTGATCTCCAAAAACTCCCCCTGCTTCCTGGGTCCCTCTTCCAGTTCAAATTTCCATCTTCTTTATTCCAGGTCCCCCTTTTCTACCCTTGTCAGTCAGAGAAACATAGTACTGTACATTTTTCACTGTGACCTGCTCAGAGACTTCATTTGGTTTCCCCAGTTCTTGTGCCCTAAGTGTTGATTGCAGGATGCTTTGATCAGGTGCAAATGTTGCAGGGCAGCTAAGCTTTGTGCAGGTAGTATTACTTGGTAATACTTATAATCTAATACCTACTATGCTATCAGCTAAGACTTAGTTTTTTCTCTGTTATAAATCAAAGACTATAAAACATGAGGCAGGGAAAGGGAGGGAGGAGCAGCAGTGGGAGTCCTTACTCTGCTGGAGTTTGTAGATGCATACCCAAAAGAATAATCACACAAGAACAACAGCATGAGAACAGCAAGGGAAAATACTGTCCCAGCAGCTGCGAGGGAAAGGCAGGCTGCAGAACTGGAGATGGGAGGCCCTCAGTGTGACACAGGTGAAGGCACTTCAAGCACTGCAATAATATCTTGCTGCAGGAAGGAACATTCTGGACAGTACCAGTGCACATGCAAAATGTTGAGTGAAACACTTCACCTGATTCTGTTTTCCTTCCTGTCTTGTCTCACTCACATCATTTTAAAGCTGAGTGGGTAGGAAATATCTCCCAGCAGATGTTTGTGTTCGCAAGTCCCTTAGGACTGTCATCTCCTTTGGGAATCCAAGGTACCATGCCAATGCACACTTCTGCAGTGACACCTCTCTATCACTTGTCCTTGTCAGGTGTTGCAGTGTCCTGAGTTAACACCCGGAGAGGTGAGGTGGGAGCTGGAGGCTCCTGCGAATATCTACTGAGGGCAACGTGACACGGAACAAGTCAAGGCCTTGCAGATAAACAGAAGATTGCTCTTGGGGAGTCCTGGGCAGGCGTGCAGCACCCCAGGATGGCCACCGTGCGCATGAAATAAATGGCAGAGAGTGATTGTAACTCCACACAATGCTCAGTTGCCCTGCCAGCTTTGTAGATGGAGGACTAGCAGTAGGGACTGGTGATTAACACAGCATTAGAGCAAGATACTCAAATAGAAATATAGGTCAAAACACTTTCAAATATCCTGCACTAAAGAGCTTATGACACATTTCCTGACATACTGCTTTAAGCAAAGCTTAATCTTTTCAGGGGTCACTTGTAAGCAGTTTCAGAGTTATATTACGCTGATTTTGCAGTCTGTTTTAGGAGTACAGGTCCTATATCAGAAACTGGAAGTTGAGTCAGGTGCTGTCTGCTTTGCCACTATTTCAAGACTAAAGATCTTTGCCTCACAGCTTTTACCTCCTGATCCCTTTCATCCTTGGAGTGCCTGCAGAGAAGTCACCTTAAGTCTACAGGCCCCTCTGTGCTGTCTGCCCAGTGGGCTGCCATGGAATGCGCAGATGGGACAGAAGGAAATCTGGTAGTTTTCTGCCAGCAACCAGCACAACAGGCAGTGTTTGAAGCTTGAGTGCTGAACCAAACACGACAGGCTCCCGCACTCGGCAGTGTTTTATTCTGATGAATCGGCATTTCTCACTGGGAATGGGCTCCACCAGAATATTTCCGGCCAAATTTAATCAGAGATGCTTGACAATCATCCAAAACACAAGCCAGGAAAGGAAATAACTACAAAAAATAGCAGCTTTTTCACATTTTCTGAATTGTTCAGTAATTACATTTGTTGAAGATATAATTCATGCATGATTGTTTAGAGTTGTCCCTGCAACATTTATCGGCTCACATACAATTATCTATCTTTCCTTCCAGAATCAGCTTGTAATCAGTTCTACAAACTATTTGAGATATTTTTTTGAAGACAATGTTTTTGTAGGGAATAAAATAGGGAAAGAAAAATGTTTTCAAATCTGCAGCCAAAGTGAAAGCCAGTAATCAGACAACTAAAGGAAAATGCAGATTTTTCTGACTTAGTACAAATGGATTCAGGAGGAATTAATTCTTTTCCCCTTTCTGTTTTTAGTTCTTATATGACATATTTTACTTCCCCTGCTAAAGAGTGCGAAACTCTGATGCATTATCATAGCTCAAACTTTTTCTAAAGATGAAAAGCTATCTTGGATTAACTCAGTGACTGCATACAAATGTTGTATTGCATCAGGACAGTTCAAGTGGTTTGACCTTTGTAATTTGAATGCAGCTGCACCAGTAGATGCTTTATTCTAGTGTGTGAAATGAATAAGCAAGTTAGCTGTAATAAACTGTAATGCCAAGATGGCCATGCCCACAGTCAGGGCTTATTTGTGTGAATCAGTTGGTAGGAAACATTTCTGACCTGGTACAGTTGCAGTGGTTAAAACCAAGAAAACATTGTCTGTGTACCAGGCCATAATGATGAAATATTATTGAAAGTCTTCAGCTGCTTTGTGCTTTTGCAGCAATATATAGTACCTATAAATCTGGTTTAGCAGCCTAATTGATCAGAGCTACAGCAATTTGCATAACTGGGGCTGCTCAGCCAAAGCACACAGTAAATTCACCTCCTGGAGATGACTGCTGCCCTGTTTGTTCTGTTGCTATCCTTGTGTGACTCCAGTGACACAACCCAGCTCTGTTCTCAACTCTGCACCAGGAGAAGAGCTGCTCCATTTCTTTGTTCCTCAGACAGATTCCACCATTTGCTCTTCTTTCTTCTGACAGCTTGTGAACATTTTCATGTCCAAGAAGATTCCCCTGGACTGATTTGAGTCCTCACTGGAAGCAGGGGCTTGGTTTGGTTCATTTTGTCTCACTTCGTTGGGTTCATGCTTCACCAGTGGCATATTCTCCATCTCCCCTCAGTGTGTGACAGCTACTCTTCCCCCTTGCCCAGGAGGCTGCTGCCTTCATACACTGCTGGGAAAGCTTGGGTGTAAAGACCTGGGTTTGGCTGGAGGGTTAAGTTTTGGTTTTGAAAGTGTATTTGCCCTAACATCCCTCCTTGGCTAGTCCTGGGCTGCTGAGTTTGTTACCAACCTTCTTCCTGATCTTGTTAAATCTGGTTGTACTTTGCCATGCTCAAGCCCACTGACATGCTGTTCTGCAATAAGGAAGATGCCACTTGCTGTGGATGATCTTGTGACTCAGTGACAAATGGATGTGTGGACGTCTGTGAGATTGGGTGAGCAAGGACAGAAACAAGGATGTCCCCAGATGAGAGTGCTTCAGCAAACCTTTCTTTCTGTGCCTGTCCTAAGGATACCAGCCCTCCTGGATGACATGAATACTTAAGACTAACACAGCAGTAATCAAATATTTTTTATTTCCTCCCCCCTCCCCCGAAAAAAATTAAACAGTACAGGGGGCTTATTTTAATGTAGATGCCATTTGTAAAATGCAGCTCAGCATCCTGAGCATGTACAACACTTTTGTTTGCTAAAACCCGTGCTTGATTAGAGCCAGCCACCATGGTTGAAGGTACTTCTTCCTCAAGCAAGAATTTATAATGTGATATTCAGCTATTTGTTCTTAAAATTGGTGTTTACACAGTACCACTAAAATGTGAAGTGCTTTCCTTGAAAAGAGTCTTGATATTTTCTCCAGGAAGACAACAGTCCGGTAGTATAAAATGTAGATTTTTTTAATTAGTGGAGTGATCCTCTCTTCTTGTATTCAGTGAATTGCTTGCATAGGGGCTACAAGTTGAGTAAAGATTTGTAGACCCAAGCTAGACTAAAACTAGACAAAATAAGACAAGAGGACATATATTAGAGGGTTAATGAGAATAAAAGATAGCGATTGAAGTAATACAGCCAGAAAGTCACACTCAATGAATTCTCACAGAGGCAGCACTGGTCTTCCTATTTTTAGGTTCAGTCCTTTGTGAAGGAAGATTAGCTTTTGGCAAAGGGTGTTTCAAGAAAGAATGAGCCGAAGACTAGTGACAGAATTATGAAAGCAGGTCCAGGCATCAGGCACTGATGGCAAAAAGACCATTAAGAGACACAGAAAAGGGGATGAAGGAAGCAGGCAGTAGAAAGGTTTAGAAAAAAGAAACCCAGTCTTGCAAAAAACGAACCAAAACACTTGTTCATAATGAATATATATTTGTGTTCTAGACATAATGTCAAACCCACAAAAATATTTCATGAGAAGGGGCTCCAGGAAGATTTCAGAATCAGGCCTGTAACACAGATTTTGTTGCTATTATTGTAATTTCCCAGTCTCTTCATTATATTCCCGGAGTATTCATGTTAATTTCCCTTTTTCTGTTCCAACAAAAAAGTGAAATTGATGTGTTACTGAGAAGGAGATATCAGGGCAGGCCACTTCTCATTTTTTTGATGAAGTTTCAAAAGCTTTTTGGGAAATAAGAAATTTCCACATGTAAATTCTGGATTTCCTGAAATGGGCATTTTCTGTTGGACTTATTTCCCTGGGAAAATCTTTATCACTTCTAATGGCTGGCAAAGCTTTTTGGCTAGAGCAGAGAACAAGAAATGTCTCCAGAGGTCTGGACAGCATCAAAGGTGGCTTAGATTTTGGAATATTTTAAAGGGGACCTTTGTCTTGTGGGGTTCATCACCTTATTTTATATCAGAGAACCCTCCTGGTTATAAGTAGTCTCTAGAAGACCCCTTCTTACCAGTTCTCAGACAAGCTCTTCAGCTCCAGTGGAGTCATATAGAATCATAGAATTGTTATGGTTGGAAAGGACCTTAAGATGATGGGCAGGGACACCTCCCACTAAACCATGTCACCCAAGTCTCTGTTCAACCTGGCCTTGAACACCGCCAGTGATGGAGCATTCACAACTATAGAATCATAGAATAGTTAGAGTTGGAAAGGACCTTAAGATCATCTAGTTCCAACCCGCCTGCCATGGGCAGGGACATCTCCCACTAAACCATATCTTTGGATATTCCAGATATGCTCAAAGGGAGAAAGGTGTTTACCTTATGATCCTATTTCACAGATTTCCTCCATTGTGTGACAATGATGGTTTTGTCAGATAGTTACTTTGAAAACACTTTTTGCTCAAAAGAAGTTTAAGCAAAATTAACATTGAATTATTTGGTATCGAAAATAGACTGACAGCATCATTGTTAATATTTATAAAAGATACATCAAGACATGAAATAACGCTTACACCAAATTAAATTTTGAATCTCTCTCTCTTCCCCTGACTTACTATAGACTTTTTATGGCATGTCTTGTGAGGCACTCTATCTTTCTTTGTGCCTTAGGTTTCATTCATCACAGGGAAACCACTCTTAGTGGAGCATGCCGGTTTCATAACTGATTTCTTTGAAGCCTTCAGAAGGATCTGGACAGAGTTAATCTTCCATCTCCTCTCCAAATCTATGCCTTCCTCCATGAAACTTATTTACCTTTAATGTATGCAGGGGCTAGTCCTGTCATTCCTGTAACTAAATTAAGAATTAACTCATTTATTTTTAAGTCACATATGTCATCTTGTAACAAGAAGACTTTTCTAACTGTTTAAAAATTCTTAGGCTCAGCAGAAGGTAAAATTCACCCTTCGCAGCCTTTGATGACTCAGTGTGCACCTTTCAGCATGAACCATGTCTTCCCACCCAAGTTATGTTTCTGTTGATCTGTACATTAACAAACATGCTAAGTATGACAAAAAATGGTAGCTTGTTACTAGGCCTTGACTGAAACAAACATTTGCCTTCCTTTGCGATAATGCAGGCAACAGCCCGGGGAACATTCTTGGAACAATCTTCACAAGGAGACAGAGTGGAACTGTAGGTTGCCTGTCTTTAAGAAGTGCTGTATAGCTTTCTTTGAGGAATCCTTTCAACAGCAGGGTAGCATTTAACAGCACTGACATCCTCTTCCATCAAGTAAACTACAGATCAGTGGAAAATTAAAGACTGTAATACAGTCCAAAAAACATTCTTTAAATCCTGCCATGAGCAGAATTTTAACATGCATAAAGTATAACACCAGGAACTCCACTAAGTCACAGTAGGGTGTCCTTATTTTGGTTGCATCATTGTGTTGGTACTGTATGTGAAGGAATACTAAAGAAGTAGTAACTTACATGAATTTATTATCCCTATAGGTAAAGTAGGCAAAATCAAAGGAAGAGTGATTCCTCTCCCATAAGGAAGGCAGCAGAAACTGGGTGATCTGAAGAGTGCTAGGTTTAAGCATCAGCGATTCAGTAACACTGCAGCTGTTTCAATGAAACAACAGCCTCACTCACAGCGCAACTATACAGGAAAGACAGGAGTGTCTGAGAAAACTAATGTTCCCTCCAGTACCTAACGAGCTGATATCCAGTGGAACCTCTTAACTGCTTCATGTTATGGTAATCCAATTAGCTTCGTCCTCTCCTTCTGCCCTCATTTCCTGATAGTCAAGGTCCTCTGGCAAATGGTTCATTCCCATCATGTTCCTGATGCACTGGCTACAGCCTAAGTGTTCCAGCATGGCACTGAGCAATCCTCATTGCCTATGTGCTAGCAGCATCTTCCTATGCAAGGGAAGCCATGGAGCCAGCTGGGGAGGCTCATTTTGCAGTAGGTGTAGTTTGATACATCGGCACAAACAAGATGCATCACAAAGAATTAAGGTTTAATCCTGCATCTTCCCACACAGCATCTTTAAAAAATCTGCCTAATTTATTATTGTTAACCCATGCTTTTCATTTCACAAAGTAAGAATGGGCAGGAGCTTCCCATACTCTAAAGCTAAATTGTAAGCACAATTCTGGTAACAGATTTTTAAATGCCTTTGGTGGTGTGAGAAGCAAAAGAACACCAATTGATTTTAAGATCAAAGGCTGAGTTTATGCGGTTGGCAAAAAAATCCTCTTCTCACTTGTAAGCAGCACAAATCAGCTATGTAGATCTCCAAAAGCTGTGCTGGGGCCACACACTGATATTCTCCCCAGTGCTTCTTTGGCCAGATCCTCCCTAGTATTTTCCTCCAGTTCAGACATGCACCACAAATATCAGGGAGTATTTTGGGGAGTAAGGAAAGCTTACAGGTCTCTGCTGTTTGAGACAAAAGTATATTACAATGTATGTGGTAAAATTAATTTTATTGGGAGATAAGGGGAATGCCATAAATAGCCAACTGACTGCTTGGAAGAGCAAGTGAGCAAGCACTCCCAAGCTTCCCAAAGCTCATATTGGCTGTGCCTCTCATCAGCAGAGTCACTGATGAATTTCTGCTGTTCCAGGACAGATAGATAACCTTTGCTCCATCAAAATGCTATTATTTTAGTAGTTCTTTCTTTAAATGGTGAATTAATTAAACCTCATTTTCTCATATACTCACATGTGAATTGAGGTCCTGCTCCATACGTAAAGCAGAACACAATGTGCTCTTTCGTCAGACCCTGCAGTCCCCAGAGAAGGTTCAAACATGGTGAGTACTTTTTTCGCTTGCCTCCCCAGGTGCTCGTGAGTTTTAATCAGAGACCCAGTTCCAGTGTCTCTGCTGTGCATGTGCAAGTAAGCAGTGTCCCTGATGCACAATGTTGCATGCTGCCCAGGACTGTCAGCTCACACCTCTGTCTTGCCCCATGTACAGCTGCCAAGGCTCTGGCAACCTCCAGAATAGTGGTTGCTGCTGGCAGGTCTTGTTCCCCATAGATGAGGCTGATTAACACTGCAGGGCACATTTGGTTTAGGAGTTTGAAGTCTGTCAGCCCACCCTCCAGACCTGCAGCAGCCTGTACATGTTAGAGTACTTCTAGGAAGTGATACAGACCAAAGATAGCAAGGGACTCCTGGTGATCATCTGTTAGTTTATTGTGGTTTGGCACATCTTCCTCCAGTGCATGGTGTTCTAGGTTTAGATACACCTATAGCTCAGCTGTTGCAGGAACCTTACATATGCCTGAGCTAACTTTGGTTCAGCTCACTTTAGTGATGCTGGCAAGGAAACTGCAGTAGCCCAAGGCTCAGCATGAAAATAGTCTGCCAAGGGTTTAATTGGTTGTATTGGCCAGTTCTGTAGCTCACAGATAATTCCATGGATACACTGAGTAAAACACATGGTTACTGTGGAGCTGGCTGATGTGCACCTCCAAACGCTGTAGCATTAGCGCACACTTCGATAGTTTGTAAGCGCAGGCTTGTGGTTTGCAAACATGGGCTTGCATCCCTTGATTTCTAACCTGTGTGCACTTCATCTCTACGGCCCAAGGGAGCTTGACAGGACCCACCACACATTGCTGCTTTTGAACCAGGTGGACAGAGCCTGCAGCTGCCTTTACAGCCTGTGCCCTGCTCTGAGTCAGGCCAGGGAGTGCAATGGGCAGCTATGTATCAACTTACTACCACTTGGACTTCAGGGCAGCAGCCCAAGCGGGTCTGTGGTCTCCTCATTCTGTCTCAGAGCAGCAGCTAATGCAATGCTGGCAAATGCCAAGCCAGCTCCTTCCACCCTTAGCTCCCTTTGGCCTGTGTTTCAAAACTATTTCTGCCTTTCTTTTCTTCTCTTTCTTCACACACACACACACATACAGCACTGACAGTTTTCCCTGAACAGTTCTCCTATTGGAGATAAATTATGCGTCAGCTTTTGATGGAGACGTGTCAGCTGAAGCCTAAGTGAAGAGACTTAAACCCATTACACTTGCAGTGTATACTCCACATTTGAAGCAAATTAGGCCTCCAGAAGCAGAAGTCAGGTGCGCTAACTCACTCCTCCATCCTCTTCTTCTCTTTTGTCTGGGTAACAGCACTGTGTGCCTGTGGTCAGCCCCAGCTGCGCACATCCCTAGGGCTTGGGGCAGTGAGGGGCTGTGACAACTCTCCTGAGCTCAGGCAGGGTGTTTTGCCCAACTCATTTCAGAGGTATGTATCAAACTGACCAAGCACAGAAAGCAGGGCAGTAGATGGGGGAAAAGTGAGAAGATGAAGAGTTTACCCTATGTCTCTTGTAACAGACGATCTTAGTGTTTGCCATGAGTTCCCTGGCATCTCTCTACATCTTTAAGCAATGTGGAAAGTAGATGTGCTATTTAAACGCAAAAGCAGGGACATCTCATTATTCGCAGTAGCAGGTTAAATGCTGCAGAATTAATCCCTGTTACTTTGGGCAGCTCTTTCTTGGTACATATCTCCCCAGAAAGGCCCTGAAGCCAAAATTTACCTGAGAGGAAAGAGAGGGGAGGGGGAATGTCAAGGAAACGTCAATGAATTCAGACCAGCTTTCTAAACAGCTAATACTTGAAAAAATAGCTAAAGGTCAAAAACTGCAATAAACCCTGATCAAGGCCAGCATTTACCTCAACATAAATATCTTCTTAATGGAGTCAGAGTTTTTGATTGAATGAAGCTTAATTGAAAGTTTTCTACGCAAATGTGATTTTGTAAAGAGAAAAGCAGCAGGAAAAACCCTCAGCCAGCCTAAGTTTAAAATCATGTGTCTTATAGCCCCCTGATATAAGAATTTTATCTAGGCTGAGTGATATGTACATTGCATACAGTGTTTTAAATTCCAGAGTAAGAAAAGATTGCCTGACTTTCTGAAAAGAAAGCACATTTATCATGTTTGTGAACGTTGGCTGCTTTGTTTTCAGTATACTTGCCTTCCTTGTCAGCACCCTAGCTAAAATAAAGCAACCCCCAGGCAACTTTCACAAACACACAGTGGGAAGAACGTATGTTCATATGTAGGGTCAAATTGAACATTGCACAACTCCATTTAATTTACTTGAATGTGACTCAGACAAATATACATGGTAGGAAGTGTGTATTTGCCTCCATATGTGGGACTTTGGAAACTTTCTTGAATTAGCTACAATTATTTGTCCAGCACTGGTCCTTGGCTTAGAATGTCTGAATGAAGAAGTATGATTTTTAATAGTAATTCCTCTGATTTATGGAAGATAGTAAACAGAAACGCTCATTCAATTCCCCTTTTGCTCTCACCATTAACTACACAGATATTAAACTGCACTAATGCCCAATACCTCCATGCCTAACCTAAACATGAAGATTTATTCTTGCTTTCATTCAAGTTATTTTTTCAGAACTTTGCACTACCTGAGTAAACACAGAATGAAGGGGTCCCCAAAAGATGAAGAGATTATTTTAGATCCTGCCTACTTCATTTCCAGGAGTTGCTTGCAGCTGATTAACATATTAGAACAGTTCCCCGTATGTAAAAGATTGCCCACTTCCCTGTTTCTAGGTCTCCTTTACTTTTGCAAAAGTGCAGGGAAGATGAAAATAAATGAAAAGTCAGGCTGATGCTCTCTGAAAGGGTAACCTTCTTTCCTAGTCAATAAATGGATCCTTGAAATCCTCTTCTGACAGCCTTGGAATTGGGCCTCTAGCACTGATGCCAAAGCTGTGATTTAAAGTCATAGGGTACAACTCTCCCCTCGGTTACAGCGATGCAAATCTTTAATTTCAAGGAAGTCATCAGAGTGACTTCAGGAGAGCTTTGCTGGGTTGGCTGTGCAGTAGATGAGATCTGCGTCTCGTCCTATGGTCCTCCGAAGTATTAGCATTGCCTCTTGAATCACAACATTTCATTTTCATATTTATAAGTACACCCTTATCACACAGGATTTTAGCCATCTATGAAGAATGCTCCCCCTCCCCCCAAAATGCTTTTGATTCAGCGTGGAAATCCAGAAGCTCAAATCAGCGAGAAACACTGCTGAGTTTTCCTCCATAATCTGTGACATGCATTCAAAAATGAAGAAGATATTTTTAATCATAATTGATATTTTTTCTCCTGGGTGTCCCAGAGAAGGCAATCTTCTTGCTGGAAAAGTAGCATCACTTACAACATTGTCACACTGGGAGCTCAGTGGAAGAAGCTGTAAACAGACCTCTAGGGAGCTTCAAAAAGCATCCATCTGTTAGATTGCAAAATTTAAAACCAGGGAACTTGATTTTCCCAGCCCTTCTGAAGGTTTCTGAGTAAAAGACAATGAAAAAGGACCTTCTTCCCTGCCTGTACCATAACGCCCTGCCTTGGAGCTGGGCTTTATGGGCAGCTCTTCTCTTGGTGGATACCTCTGTGCTGGGAATGCAACACCGCTCCCAGTATCCTGGATCCAAATCTGGAGGCTAGGACCTGTTACAGCCCCGTAGCAAAGCAAACTGTAGCAATGCACCCTGCTCCAATGCCTGTGTTTTCCAAGAGAGGAAACATAGGTTCAAACAGAAGTTCAAACTCCTGAAGCTGGGGCCAATGGCAGGTTTGTTTGCTATTGCCATATGCTATACACTGCCCTCTCTGTCCCCTTGTCCTTCCTTACCTCTTCACCCTGCTTAAGTCATCAAATGTGGTTTAGAGCTATAAGAACATGGTCAGAAAACTCACTAGATAAGTGCAGAAACACACAGAGTTAAATTAGGAAGTAGCATCAGTTCAGCAGAGTGTGACTCTTTCCTGGGGTTGTGAATATCAGCACAGCAAAGCACTTTCTAAAGCAGACAAGTTATTAATAAATGCTTTTTAATTTTTTTTTTTTAAGAACTTTGAAAATAAATTTGAGGATTGGGAAAATTTGCAGCATTGAAATAACAGCCTTCTGTCCTGGGTTTGTCCCTGAGCTCTGGCACAAGCCCTTTCCCTCACTTCTGCCATGTCTGCTGAACCAGCCTATTCAGAGGAAATTCTTAGTGCCAGCTACAGCAGAAACAGCACCACATTTCTGTTTTTCTCTGCAAACAAACAATTAAGCTCTCCTGGCAGAACTATCATGCCACAGGGGAAAAAAGTGCCCTTGGTCATCAGACCTGTCAAGATTTAGTAGCTCTGTACCAGGAGCATAACATCCCCAGCAGGCAACATGATTGACACACATTGTCTCTCAGTGTTATTCTATTGAGTCAACTCCTGTGAGTTACAAATATCTCCAGGAAGCTTCAGCTCTCATGACCTAGTGTGGAGGAGGACAGAGTTCCTGTGGAAGAGCCAGAGGATGCTGAGGGCCGGAAAAACTCAAACAACGCAACAAGGTCAAAGCCCAGCAGTGAGTCTTAGTGCCTCAGATCTTGTGAGATCTTCCCAGCAGCTGAAAAGAGCACTGATTGCTTTTGCAAAGGCCTAGTCTAGGAAGAGCCGTGCCTGCTGATGAGTGATATTGGTGACTTTTAAAACAAGAAGCTCAGATTACATACTGTTGAGTGCTACCATTGTAATAGTTAAGTAAAGCATTGCCTGGGCAGTACAAAGTGTGCAGTGACTGAAGTAGAAGTCCACACAGGTGCAATGAGATAAATATGAGATAAATGTAATAAATGGTGTAGCAGAATTGGGATCAGATATGTAGCTTATGGGGATGGTATCTTATCATTTCAGAAACCCATGCACCAGAGTTGAAATATAAATATCCTGTATCTACTACCAAAGCAGAAAAAAATATTTTCAACTAGAGTGGGACAAAGTCATGAGCTTGCTGCAAGAAATAAAAATTGTGCCATAGTATGGCCCCCAAAAAGGAGAGTGTTCCTTCATGGAGAAGTCAATTTCGAGGTTATACCTCTTTTAGCAGTACCCAAGGGAAAAATAAGCAAACAAACAACGTGGCATTACAGAGGACCCAAGCCAGAAGGTAAGGCTGGGCAGAATGTTTCCAGAAAACATATATAGCACATCAAAAGCAGCCAGTCAAATAGGATTTGACTTATGGACTGGCTAAAGCCCGGTTCCCCTTCATGGGTAGTATAGAAGCTGCCTTTTTACCAAATTACAGTCAAACTTGTAACCTAACACAAGAAAAAAATAAATAACCAGAGGTGGAAATCTCGAAGTTGTGAATGCTCCATCCCTGGCAGTATTCTTGGGTGACATGGTCTACTGTATGGTGTCCCTGCTCATGGCAGGGGGTTGGAAGGATCTTAAGGTCCTTTCCAACCCTAACTATTCTATGATTCTAAAAGTCCAGGTTAGTCAGTCTGATTTGGACCTGTTCACTCACCTTGCATCACAAAAGCACATGTATTTGTACTGATTACCTCCATCCACACCACTATATTCAGTTCTTTTGCTGCATTGTTGCATTGATTTCTTCTGCTCAAATCACACTATTGATTTTCCCCACTCCTGTTATGCAGCTCTCATGCTTCTTTCAGCTATCCTCTTGATATAATAGGGAAAGTGTAAGATTAAGTGCTCATCTTACAAACACTTATGCATATGAAGAATTTACACACAAGGATAAATCCAAGGCCACTGCTTTGTTGCAGGACCTATGTATACTGTTATCAATGTGATTTATTTATAGAATACGAGGATTACATGAAAGTATAAAATGAGGATTTTATGCAATCCTTTGCTCTTGTTCTTCATCAAGACAACAGCAAACAGTTCAAGGGTAACTCTGAGCTTTCAGCTATTCTTCCAAAACTGTGTTGAAGGGCAGTTTTAGTTAAAGTTATTAACACACAGCAGAAAGTAAGACTTTTCTGCCAAGAATAGACTAGATTTCCAGCCGAGGTCAGGACTTACAGTTGCAGCCAGGTTTTAAGAAAAGGACAGAACAGCACCTGATATATCTTGCACTGACTAGATTTTTTTTAAATACTCTTCACCAGAGATGCTGTGATTGTTGGGAAATCATCTCCTGACTGGATGCAAAGCCTTTGGAAATTCTACTTCAAAACACAATCCATATATCAGACATAGATGAGCATCTTTCACATCTGGTCAGAAAGATCCTATCTACGCTTTTTTTGTGGGCAATTATATATCTCAATTTTTTTTTTCTTATTTTGAAATGTGTAACTTTAATTATAAAACCATCAGTTCTTAGTGAAAACCAGAAATTTTACATGTATCAGCATTGGGTTTTTTTTTCTTCAGGTTTTCAGTGAGAAGCTGATATATTTCACAGGAGAAAGTGTGTACGTTCTTCAGAGTTACTGTAATGTTTAATGAAATGACGTTTAAAGTAATTTTACATGTGTTGTTTCAAGCAGCAACATTTTAATATAAAGAACTGAGTAATTCTGTAACATTTTAAAAAATTATAGTCTGAATAGTTTATTGAAACATATTGAGAAAATGTGCTCTAAGCTTTTATATGAGATGGTGTTACAAATTGTACATGATATTTATTAGTAAGCAATTATTTTGTCAGTAGAAATTATTCCCCTTGAATTATAAACTGTCACTTTAACTCCCTGAGCTCTGGTGAAGATGAGGAGAAGTTGCTTTAGAGATTTCTTTGTCAAACAAAGTAAGAACCTCTTGCACGACACTTTCTTTCAGTCACTCCTGTTTTTAAGCAAGGGAAAAAGCACATAGAAAATAATCCTACCAAAACACGAATGGGCAATTTGCACTGGGAAAACAGTGCTGTCTGAGTATTATTACTGTGCAGTTCACAGGTCCCTTGGATGTTATTTCCTATCAACTTTATAGCACGTTCATTCAAAACCCCAAGAATTTGTAACAAAATGTTGTAGACATAAGGGAGAGATTTTCCTTTTCATATAAAAACTTCACAGTGACACTATGAAAATAGTACTGCTTAACAATCTTTTATGTGATGCTGAGCATTTGACAGACCTGTTTGTGACCACCTTAAGGAGGACTTACTAGCTTGGGGAACCAAAGGTAGGAGCTCAGAATCACCTTACGTTGAGCAACCTTTTCAAATTAGTCACAAACCAAGATTTTCAAAAATGCTGGCCTAGAGCTTTCAACCAAGAAAAGCAGCAGCAGCACTGCCCTTAGAAGAAAGAAGTGAAGGTGAACAAGCTGTTACCTTCTTGATTGCAGTGTAACTCGTTCACTGTGCACAGCAACTTTCTATAACACAATAACCGATACATGCTAGTAAGAAAGGGCTTCTTGGTGGGACTGGCAAGATCTGCATAACTCAGAATGCCCTATCAGTTCTTCTCAGGTATTTGGTGGAGCTATAGTGTTGCATTCAGAGGATACCTCTGCTCATATGGATGTTATGCTGACTGAAGCAAGGAAAGAAAATCACAGGCACTTGGACAAACCTGCAGGCAGAATCCCCTCTCTTGTGGATGTCCCCCGTAGCTCACCTGCCCAGTCTTGAGTGGGTGCTGCTCCCCTCAATGTGCCCCAGGATGTGCTCCTTCACTACCACAACCTGGTGTCATAACCCAGGGCAGGACAAGAGGAGAAGACCTTTGCTTCTGGGCCAGGGAGTCATATTTTGAGGTCTTCTTTCACTACCCAAGGACAGCAGGGGGGAGCAGCAGGCTTTCCTGGAGTGGAAGTAAATGTTGGGATCATGCAGATGGTGGCAGAGACCTGCAGGTCCACCATGTGGGCTATTGTTGAAGAGCATGACAGAGCAAGCCATGTGCACAAAATTAATCTAAAAGCTCCTTTTCCAGGTTGCTTTTATCTCAAGGTGAGTTTTCTGCTTGATGTTTTCCCTGAGTTCTCTCGTATACTGAAGGTAGCAGGCACAATCATTATTGTGTTTATTATTGCAGGGCTGTAGCTGACTATGAACATCTAAGCAGTTTCTCAGAGGAAGTCTGGGGTATAAGAAATATGTAAAGCAAACTACATTTTAAGCTGCTCTTTGAAAAGTTCTGAAGATGGCTTTTGCTTGTTTCTCCCTCCTAACCTCTCTTAAAGAGTTTGTAATATCCCTTCAAAGGCACTGCAAATTAGCTGCATCAGCAAATAATCCACACTGCTGGAAGATATTGACTGTCTACCTCACACCTGCGTGACCAAACCATGGCCATTTATTATTCTGTTATTTTCAACCCCCAACTTCTTTAGTTAGCAAGTGATCTCAAACCACTACTTTCTAGCTTTTAAAATCAATTGATAAATAGCACTCCTTTATCTCCAAGGAATCAATGCACAATTACTTTGAACTCTTTCAAGAAAATAGGATTTTTGAGATACTATGCCCTCCCTTTACTCCCTTCAACAAGCTTGATTTAAAAGGCAGAAAGATGCACAAGTAGCAATGCAGAATTACAGAAATGAAGTTCAGTCAAAATATTTTGTGAAACTGGGATCTTGATTGTCAATCCCAGATTTTTCTTTCCTTTGATCCCAGACTCCTCTCTCCCCAGGAGGAGGTTCCAGGCTTTAGGGTGTGTTTTGAATCTTAATATGTATATAGTATGGTATTTACTGTGAATCACCTGTGAAGAATTTCAGAAGAAATGTATCATGCAAAGCAAGAAGTTTTGAATTTCATGTGCACAAAATCTCAGGCTCAGAATGACTGGCATAATGCGTGAATTTACTTGCATCCAGGATGTCTGACAGTCTCTCAAGCCCTCTAAGTTTTCAAACCAGGAATAAAGAACTGCAATAGAGGGTCCATCAGTCAGCCAGTTCATAACATTATAGCTGTGTGTTCAGTGGCTGCAGAAGAAGCTAAGTAAACATTACCCTAGCGAGGTAGTTACATTCGGCTGATGGACCCAGTGTAACTGGAATTTGATTCCATAGGAAAATCAATATACATAGGCCCATGCCTGACTATTGTAAGAAATAACATTTTAAAATCACTTTACATATTATAAAGTGTAATGACATAACATACTTAGGGAAAAGATACTTTTCTTCTTTTCTTAGTTTTACAATTAAGCTACTTTGAGATAACTTGCCATTGATAGAGTGGGCTTACCAGGAAAGTTGTGTTGCATGTCTTTGTAGCACATCTTCCTCCTTGCAAGTCTAACTTAGAGGATACACAGGAATTAACTGAGCTGCTTTCTTTAAAAGATCCTGTCTAGAATAAAAACACTTTCCAGGGACTTCTCTGAAAAACAGTATTTGAGTGTTTCAAAAGAAAGACAGAATGAAACTGTAACAAATGAAGAGGTAAATTCTGCTTAAGGAGAAATTCCTTTAATTTTATTGTTTTAGTTAAGGACTCTGTCTAGAATCATAACCCTTTTTCAGTACATGACCCAAACTCTTAATTATTGGTTTTGATAATTACCAAGGGAAGCAGCCATGGTGAAACCTAGAAAAATGGTAGACATAAAGATCAGGAACATAAAAGTGGAAGAATTTTAAGTGCAGAGAATTAGGAAGCTATTAAAGGAGGGATACACAGAATAAAAGGGAATATGGCTGGGGAGCCATGATTATAATCTTATTAGGCCTGAGAGTTAAATATAAGTGAAAACCTAAGAGAAAATTCAAAACAATTGAATTTGAAGATCCACTTTGATCAGATAACTAAGATGGAAGTGGCTCAAGGGCTAATACAATCTGTGATCCCGGGGGACACCTGGACTTGCAAACAACCTCAGGCCTCTATCCTGATGCAACCAGGACACTGATGGCTAAAATGTGTTTTTTCCCATATCACTTGGAGTAATAGGGTGGGGTATTGCACTTCTGACTGTGATTGTCTCCAGGGAACAGGGTTTTTGTAAGGAAGGAAGGCAAGGACAGGATAAAGCCAAACAGACTGAAAGTATATAAAGCTCTCCCTCAGACTGGTGAGACTGTCTTAAGACAAAGACTCAGAGGGATGAAAATTTAATTTAATCAGGGCAGATAACATTGGGAAAGCGGCAAGTTCCCCAGAAAATCCCTGGGGCAAGGTGCTGAAAGAAAAACATTCAGACTGATAGTAAAGGTGATACAGCAGAGGAATACAAAGCAATCCCCCAGACTGCAGGACTGGGCCTTTGTTTTAGGTCAGATTGGGAGTATTTTTCCTACATTTAATACTAAGAAATAAAAAAACTCAGGAAGCTGGCTGCACCTGGGAGCAGTCAGGCAAAGGACATGATGAGGCCATCCCTCCCTGCTGGCTCTTCTGGCTGTATGTCTTCCCCTGTGCTCTGACAACCTAGATCTGTGCCACCTATGTGACAGCAAGGAAACACTGCTTCCAGCTTTGCCTTGTAAGCCTTTCCTGTAGAGACATGTAAGAAATTCCTTCATTCCTTCTCATGGTAAGTAAAATGAAGAATCCTTCCAAGAACTGAAACCTACCAAGTTTGCAAGTACCATTGAGACCTCAGAAAACTGAAGTAAATGAACAAAGGATCTTCAAATGATTTATGACAACAATTGCTGGGATTAGTGTGAAAGTGGCAGAGTAGAAAGGTAAAGATGAAGTTGATAAAGGCAGTTAAATTTGTAAACAGTACAGATATGGCCAATAAAATTAGGATAAACAAAAAGAAATTCTTTAAAACCATGAGAAATCATCAGCAACTAATGAATCTTCGAGGCATGACAATGGAAAAGTACAGATGAAGCTGATATTGCTCAGAAAGTTTTGTTTCATTGTTGCAATAGAAGCTGAAGGTCATTTTCTAGTGATTGAGATGTATTTTCTTTGGGGAGAAAGAAAAATGTTAAAAGGCTTCATGATTATACTGGAACAGATTATTAGGTGACAAGAAGTCATACAGGTTGACAAGGCACTGGGCCCAGAAGTTTTCCAGGCACAGCAAAATAGGCTAAGACAGAGGCAAGAATTTGTGGGCTGGAGCAGGGGAGAGGATTTTATTATGTTCTATGGTGCAATTGCAATACACTGGGACCTCAGCTTTGTTGCCAAAACAGCTGTTTCCAAAACACCTGCGTAGGAAGAGGGCACACAGGAGACCTGGGACTTCCATATCAAAAGTGGAATCCAAATGGATGCATTAAGATACTTCATATAGCAGTAGGTCCTGGTATTTCTCACCCAAGCCTTGGAGCTTTTATTCAGATGGTGGCTGATTGCTGGGACAACACACTACATCAGCAGAGGATGGCAGTGTAAATCAGCTACAGACGGAACTGGTGGAAATCAGAATCAAAGTAGAGTCCTTTAGTTTGAGTTGGCATTAGGCTATGCAGGTAATAATTAAATTATTCGTATTTCCTTTCACAATGCTAGCTGATCCTCTGATATTTTAGTCTTTAAATATTCCAGTCACAGTTATATTCATTAACTTATTAATGAATAATCATCCAATGTCAAGAAAGACAGACTGTAATGTCTAAATGACTGACTTGGAGGAAATATTTCAGAGTTCAATTCTGATTCCAGCATTTCTTGAGTGGCTTAAGGCAAGCTGTTTGCCCTCTGAGAGACCCCCTAATGCCTGACACAAGAAAGCTCCTTCCTCTTCTGATACAGCTGTAAGTCTAGCAATATATCGCTAACTGCACTCATATTAGTTTGTCTGGTCTGGTCAGAATGCTTGTTTTGCTCCCAGCCAAATTGAATTTCCCCTCACTAATGTTAACAGCCATTTCTCTTGTCCTATTCTAGACAGATTTAACACATCACTCCTGGGACTAACTCGATGTCAATGGGCAGAGCCCAACTGATGGTCTCTGTGGACATTAGAAAAAGCATAAAAGCCTGTACATGAAGACACAGTTATTTCTTGTGGCCTACTCCTCAGCCTATTCTGAAAGATGTCAGGAAGCCCACTGTCCTACAGGGCTGTTTTGTCAAGACAGGACCAGCTTCATACTCTTCTGTTTAGTCTCAAATAAATTATAACAGGCTATTTTGGAACAATTTATGCCATGAGGCTTCCTATTTTATTTTCACCACCAAACTTAAAAAAAGGCTGTATTTTTGTGTCCTGGGTTTCTGAGAGCATCTACAAGGAAATCACAAATTCCCATAGATGGCATTCATTCCTATGAGAATTGCTGATTATGTTGAGTTGTATGGCTATTCAGCATCACTGACTAGACGCCACAAGGTGTTCTTCAACAGGTGAAAAATCACAGGCTTCAGTGGAGTTGTACCTATTTGTACCCCAGTGACTGGAAATCAGTTCTACTGATTTCTATTCACATGTTCTTTCTCAGCATGTGCCAGGGCAGGACAGATAGTCTTCTACTCTCATGGTGATGATTTCCTAAACTCCTTGTGGGAGGAAAAGATTGCCTCTGAAAACTACATGCTTTGTAAAAATTCAGATCAAGCTGTAGCCTGAATTTTCCTCTCATGAATCTGAATGTTGCATGCAAGCTCATCTGAAAGTTTTCTGTTCCAGCAGTCTCACTGTTTCATCAAGTATTGCTCTCTACATATGGTACCTGAGCACAGTGCCCAGTTTTCACAAGTGTCAATCTCTTTCCATTGTTATCTTTGCGGGTGCACTGCAAAAATCAGGCCAATTTCATACCTACAGTTAGCTGCAGTGGCTTAAGTAGTATCTACAGGAAAGTGTAGACTATGTGGCTATAAGATGTCATCACAAGTGACCACTTGATTTAAAGAATTACAGAACAACCAATAAGCCACCAGTCAAATCTCCTGTGATAGAGATCTTCTAAATAGACCTTTTCTATGCACTGCTGTAACACATGTGCTCTCACTTGTCACTTACTGACACAATGGAGAGCTCTGAGGTGTGAAGGAGAGAACAGCTTCTTGTAAGGAGCATTATAGGAAGCAGTTTGAATAAGTTAACTGCATTATGCAGAGGCTCAAGTTAGAGGCTGCTGATCCATTAGATCTCAAACACTGCTTGCATTTTGGGTCTGACTGGTACCTCCTCAACAGGCGGTATCAAGATTAATGCAGACTAAAACATGTCTGAAGGCATGGCATGGAGCAACCTGATCCAGAGTCAAACTCTTCTAAATATCAAAGGCAATTTTACAAGGTTTAAATATTGACAAAGAAGGCATTTATTAATGTTGATTACTTGTGCCACAAATACCAGCCAAGGCTAGCAAGAAGATCATGTTTCTTAAATAAGAATAATTGTCCTTTCTGGAGGAAAACAGGCATGGACTGTTTACACACTGGGAGGAAAAAACAAGCCAAAACAAACTTGTCCTATGCTGTTATGTCCACTGCACTGAGACAGTACTTTCTAATGAGTCTATAGCTCAACCTGTAATGATGGATATCTATTTTATTTTATCTCAACATGACAGACCTGGCATAGTAATATCTGGCAATTAGTCACACTTCACTGGGCCTTAACTTAAGCAGTTTACAGTGAAATACAGGTTTGGGTATGTCACTGCCATTTCCTGTTACTCATTACACAAACGACTGGTGGAGAAAACTAAAATACCAAATCACCTGTTGCAAAAGGCTGCATCATCAGCTTATGAATTCTATTTAGCACTGCTAAGTTACAGAACAGCACCACTAAAGAGTGTGTTACTGGCTGATATTTTGTTAAACAGAAAACCAAAAGCAAAATGTTTGCACAGTTAGAAACTAATGTCAGATTCAACAGATTATATTGCAAATATATAATGACAAAACAGAGCTTTGGTAGATCTGATTTGCTTTATCTAACAGGTACTCAACAGATAAAAAAACCAAAAGCCTGGTAAGAGCTATTTATAGCAACCATCACTCCATGAAAATGCTGCTGGCTGTAGGCCTTGGGTGTTTGTCAGCCCCACAGTACGAAGGGGCTGGCGATGTGCACTGATCACCCCTTCCCAAGGGTTTGTGGCCATGGGAACAGTACATGGACTAGAAAAAAAGCAGCACACTCTAACAGGTTAATGGTCTGGCTGATGAGGGACCCAGGCCACCCTGTGTGTAGGGTGCTATACACCTACTGTTAGTGTAGACACAGCCAGCAAAGACCAACTCTTCTTCACCACAGCACAGGGCACCCAGAGGTTGTTGAAACTCAGTGTAAGTTTTATTCAGCACACTCCTGGAAGGGGTCTGAAACTGTGTGTTGTAAATTTGTTCATTTAAATCACCACTAAGCTTTACTGTGAGATAAAAAATGATGAAAAGCATTGCCTTTAGGAAATTCCACTTGGAAGCAGTTTTTGTGCTGTCCAAAGACTTGCATGAGGTTGCAGCACCCCAGGCACTGACTGAAGCATGCCTCTGTCCCTTGCCTCTTGGGTGATTCCTGAATGTGAGCCAGGGACACCTTGGCCAGGAACATGGGAGTGCTGCTGGTCTTGCTAGGGCAGGCAGCCTCACATTCTCTAACAAGGAAGGACAAGTCCATGAGCACAGGCTAGAGCAGACGGTGGAGGTGCAACACCACAAAAATTATCAGAAGCATGGAGAGAGCTGGGGTTGTTCAGCCTGGAGAAGAGAAGACTCTAGGGAGACCTTATTGTGGCCTTTCAGCTCTTAAAAGGGGCCTATAAGAAAGATGGGGAGAGACTTTTTAGCAAGGCCTGTTGCAATTGGATGAGAGGTAATGATTTTAAACTAAAAGAGGGGAGATTCAGGCCACACGTGATGAAGAGATTCTTTACAATGAAGATGGTAAAATGCTGGCACAGGTTGCCCAGAAAGGTGGTAGATGCGCCATCCCTGGAGACATTCAAGGCCAGGCTGGATGTGGTTCTGGGCAACCTGATCTGGTTGAACATGTCCCTGCCCACGGCAAGGAGATTGGACTAGATGAGCTTTGAAGGTCCCTTCCAACCCACACTATTCTATGATTCCTGCTCAGCACACACCACAGGAAAGGCTAGAGGCTGGCAGAAAAGCTATAACACTGACTATGCATGAGGTGCTGGCAAAGCTGCACACCAAGGTGTAATAAACGCAGAAACAAGCTTTCCCTTTGCTTTTTCCTGTTGGCTATAAGTGCTACCTGCCAAAACGGCAGGTAAAGCCATTTCAGACAGAAATGTAATTTACTGTTTGAAAGTGTCCCTTTGAGCCTGTAAACACCTTGGGGCAAGCATTATGGTTTTGATCTGACACATTAACCAAATGTAAAGCATTGAGCTTTACAACCCAGAATATCCTAAAAGATAAAGAATAATGGTAATATCACCACTCCACCCCCCCACCCTGAAAATGTATCTTGCTGTTATAAAGCTCTTTGCTTGCAAGAGGAAAGCTATTTATAGGTTGAAACAGATTTGTAATCATGTGTGGTAGAGAAGGAAACCAAGAAGAAATATGCAAACCAAAAAAAGCAATGGCAAAAATTTGCATAGTTCTTTAAAGTTTTCTTCAAAAGCTTCTGCAAAATGTAACCATCTGTTTTTTAAGAATATCCTATGGGGGCAGCAGGGACTGCTCCCTCTTCTTTTCCCTCCTCCTTCTTTTTTTTTGAAACAACAAGCTCTACCTGTGGAACTGTTTCTCCCTTTAGCAGGGAAATGTGTGTAATCATAAACTATTAGAGACAGACATCTGCATAGTAACCTGTACTGCTGTATTCAATTACTCTGTAAGTATTTTAAAGCAGTTAGTATGTGCCAATTTACCTCATGATGAAAATGTTTGTCAGAATAATATGCTTTATTCTAAGCACCTGCTATTTAATATGTGAGAGAGCTGAAGTGCAATAAGGAAAGAGGAAAATATGTGCTTGCAGCTCAAATATCAGCTGTAAAGGCAATTCTGGGGTGAAAAGTGGTACTGCTGAATGGAGACTAGACCATTTTTCCTCCATTTGTAAACTAGGCACAGAATGACAAGCTAATTCCCAGCAGTCAAATGCTACAGGCATGGCCATTACTGAGGTTCGTTAATCTTTCAATCTGTGTCTTTGTTTGGGAAAAATCGTGCAAAAAAACAAAACCCAAAGCCTTTTTGTTGCACATGTGACCCAGCTCTGCAGCTGGCACATTGTCAGAGGGCCCAGGGAGCCCAGAGACTGCCCAGCCCCCAGGGAGCCCCAGCCTGAGGCTGAGCTGAAATACGGTGTGAGGAGATATCATGGGCATCTGCCATGTGACACCTCTGCACAAATTCTCCTTAAATCAAATGTCGCTTTGAAAGCGCGAAGTCCTCTCCCATTCCTATGCCAAGCTGGTCAATTGAGCAGCTGGGCAGGCAGTTCACAGCATCTCAGGCAAGCTGGGTTTTAAATCAACTGTTTGAAGCTGTCCGGGTTTTCCATCAGTGAGGATGGACCTGGAATACTGCATGTGGGGCAGGCGATATGTGTGAAAACCCAAAGTGTCTGGCTGCCGTTCACTTTATACTACCAGCTTTCTTCTGCTGATGGTCCAGGAAGGACTGTGCTGTGGCAGTAATGCAGAAAAATCATCCACTGTTTTGATTTTGCCCCCAATATTACCGTATAATAGCTTGAGTGAGCATCTTGAATAGATTGGTAAATAAGTGTTCAGAGACACCTAGATGGGCTTTAAAATGAGACTTTCAGATTTGGATACTGAAAACTAGACTTCTGAACCCATCTTGAATAATGTAAACAAATTGTCTTGGTTCCAGACAGTCTGAGCAGTAGATGATTCCCAAAGTCAGGCTGTTAATTTAGGTGCTTACTTTTGCATTCGGGAGCTAATCCTAGGCATCCATTTTTTCAATTCCTGGCATAACTCTATAGAATCCACATGAAGGCTCTGGTGGATTTGCAAGCTCGCACTTCCAGCTGTTGCCTGCCTGGAACAAATCATAAGCTTAAGCTAGCCTTTCTGCTAGGTGAATTGATGGAAATTCGCAGTTTCACAGGCTGAATGCCCTGTGTAAATGCAGAAGAGATACAGTGAGACAGCCTGCCAGGGAAAGGTAGCTGGCAGAGTTCTGCCTCAGCACACAGAATCCAGCTGCTCAAAATGCATAAGATGTATCCTGCAGGATGGCACAGTGGATGCCTACAGTGACGAGATAATGTGACACACAGGGCTGTCGGTGAGCAGATACAGTGAATGCTAATAAGGCCTGCTACTATTCCCAGTTGAAGACAGTCATAGTTTTGCTTTAAATTTTAGCAGTAGATGGAAAGCAGTGAGATTATGGAAGGTGACACTGCAAGAAGGGCATTGTGATTCAGGTGGTGCAGTTGCCCACAGTCAGCGCTGCTCTTTCAGGTTTGCACTGCAACTCCAGTCAGCTGGAAAAACACAGTATTCAGGGGCAGCATCTGAGCTGGAATCTGCACGTCAGGTTCAGCCTTCATCCTGCTATCTCCAGCAGCTGCTGAAGCCCTGCTTAAAGCCTCATCCGGATGTATCCGAGGTGAATGTTTCCTAAGGTCACAGCAGGGAGAATACTGAGCAAGCAGCTTTGCTCCTGCTCACAAAGAGGAGCTTTTCTGCAGGGGAGCTGGCTGACCTCTCCTCCACCTTAGTCCAAGGAGGAAAGTGGAGGCCCCAGCTCTCCCCAAGCCAGCTCCTTCCTCCCAGGTAAAGCAGCCGTCACTCAGAGGAGTTCTCCACTCTTCTTGCAGGAGCCTGCATCCACGCTGGTCTTCCTCTCCTGCCTCCAGGACAAGGACAGTGGCATCCTTCCCTCTCTCCAGCTGCAACTAAACAAGCACAGGTCTTTTCCAAACAAACTTTCATCCAGCCTCCTTCAGCTCATTCAGCTAACACCCATGGTGTAGCATGGACTGGGGATGCTATGCCTGCGAAGGGGTTTTCTCTCAGCTGTACTGCTTAGTACCCTGATCAGACAGCCCTGCACAGACCACAGACTATGTTGGTAATAAAGGAGGTCTTGCTCTCTCTATCTGCCTCCCTGGGCTCTGTGGAGGAGAGGTGACAGAATTGGGCTGAGGGATTGCTGGGGTACTATGTGAAGGACGCCTTCAGTCCATGCTCTGTCAACTTTACCAGTGGGTAGTTCATTTGTGTTAGGTCCCGAGCAGCTCATGGTCAAAGTGAGTTGGGAACTCTTCCTCCAACTCCTCCTGCTGGAAAACGTGTTTGGGATTTAAAGCTCTCTTGTTTCCACACCCTCACTCCTCTAACCCCCAATACAAGAAACAAAAAAAAAAATAAAAAATAAAACCTCCTTTTTGCATTTTCCTCTAATTTTCCACAGGGCATATATATTTTGGCTCAGTCTAGCTGATGGATCTCCCTCAGCACACTTTAGAAGATTGCCAAGAACATCTGTAGCAGTGGGTGGATACTGTTCTACTGTATTTTACTGACATCCAGAAATTTGGAAATAAGGTGTTGGAATAACATTTACAGAGAAAGAATCAAACGAGCTAATGATTTAAACATTTATTTTACCCATAGTACCTTCTCCTAACACCTTCCCCAATTTATAGGACTATGGAACACAAAGGGAACTAGTCCAATACTCAATATAAATCAGTTCACAGTTCAGCTAAAAGGCCTCTGTCAGCCAAGCAGAGCAGTTACACTTGTGATAAGGAAAAGCAGTTCACACAAATAGGATAGGACAAAAGCAACATAAATCCTCATAGATTAACATCAAAGATCGTTAAATGAATTAGCCACTCTCTTAGTAAGATAAAATTTGTCCATTATTATAAAAGTAAATGATTCAACATCTTAGTCTTTGTCAGTGATCTAACTTCTAGCCACAATGACAAATACCAGATAACTGATAGATTACTAGGCCCTTTATATAGATGGTAATAACTGCATCAAACCATGAAATAACATTCCAGCAGCATCCCTAGCAGTGGCTGTAACTGTTACATTTCTTAAAAATGAGTAGGCCAGTTGATCTTATCCAACTGATTTAATTGCCTATTCCTCCCATATAATCTGAGGCTTCATACCAAAGCTCCTCACACAGAACAGTCAGAGGGAAGCCCTGAAGACAAGCTTCAAAGTTTAGATTTCCTTCCTGCTTGCTTTATTCCCAAGTGTAAGCAAGCACATTTTTTCATTTACAGTTTTTATCTCTTCTTTGCTATCTCTTCCCTATTTCTTGCCCTAGCTAGCCTCTACTTTTTCTCCTTTCTTTTAATTTTCAGTCCTCTGTCCTTTCTTTCCCATATGATGCTTGTTGTTACAGCACACGGGCAGCTTTGTCATACAAACAGGCTTCACCTTCCAGATGAGGATCGTAAGATATATGTCTTCTGAGATTTTTGACAAGGATACCACATCTCTTACACCAGCTGCTGAGACAGGTTAACTCCCTGCATTAGGTCTCACCTCATGCTTGGGACCAACAGCTTCACATGCCCTCTTCACAGGAAGAAACATGTCCTGTAGGAATTGAAGACCTGCTCCCTGAGAAAATTAGGAGACCAGGACAGTCTGAATCTGACCTGGTTTGATATAGTGGGATATCACAGGGCATGAGCAACTGTTTTTCATGAGGGGTTGAATTGCTGGCAGTGAACTGAAGCCAAAATGTCCGGCATGATGAAAGACTGACAAATTGGCTCTCTGTAGTCCAAACCATCGCAGAGCTGCAAGGTGAGGTATCATTCCCTTTGCAAAAAGCCTGCAAAAGAGTCATACCCTGAGGGCTTTGGAGAACTGAGCAGTAAATAAGGGAGACAGCTGCTCCCTAGACCCACTAGGCAGCCAGTGAAGGGCAGCCCTGCTGGTAGAGACACCCTGTGGCTCTTTGTGATGCCTGGAGCCCAGCACCACCAGTAAGTCAGTCTCTGTACACCTCACTTGCCCAGGATACCTGAGAACTAGTGTAGCCCAGAGGCTCTTCAAGGCAGCCAGCCTGTGGGAAGCTCTCTGGCTCTGTGCAAAGGAGGAGCTTGAGGAACAGGTTTTGAAGCAGGGGATGAGGGCTGAGAGGATGTGTTTGCTACTCCACTGTTGGGAGCTTGCTGCCAAGAGCCTCTGGTTGTCAGCCACTGACCTGACCTACATTGTTAATACCAATAACCAGCTAGTGAGTAAGGAGGACTGCTAGTACACAAATCTGATTAGATGGAAGTTACTTTTAATCTCTGCTCTGTGCCTAGGAAATTCCCGTGTTTGGAGAAGTTGCCTACATGGGGGAGGATGAGGCATTAAGACTGTTTGCCTGTGCTGAAGTAGCAGCAGCTCTGCCCTGCTCAGCTGCATCAACACTGTAGCCCTAAAAGATCTGCCACGGGTCCGATAAGGACTCTTGCAGGAAAGGAGCTGCTCCAGCCAGCTCTCTTTGAACTGCTCCTGGCCAGAATGAGTTCAGGAAGCAGCAGAGACAGGTTAAGCATAAATCAGGTTGCGTCTGTGTGTCTGTATGGGACCTCCTGCAAGGGGACCGAGGTGACGTACCTGCAGCACACCTGCCTCCTCTTTCCCTGCCCGCTGCAGCATCACGCTGCCTAGGCCTTGCTCAGCCCCTACGTGAAGATGGGGGCAGAGGTTTAGCCTGAGGAATGCTGTGTGTTTCCCTGCCTAATGGAAGGGTAATTAAGGCAGTAGCTGTGTCACCCTTCTACCCATCTTAACAGCAAATCAGACATTAGTGGCTACCCAAGCATTTGCAGCTGGTTGTAGCAGCACTGAGGATGCAGATGACTGCTTCATGGATACAAAAGGATGATTTTTGATAGCAGCAGAGACTGCTGTGGTGCCTGGGGGAAACACGTTGTTTTCACTGCATAGGCAATCAGCAGGGAAACAGAAATTTTCCTCCACCTTCTACATCTCCTCATCCATCCACCCCTTTTTGTCTTTCATTACTAGAAAGATTTCAACTGCAATTAAAAAACCCCACATTATTAACATTTAATTGTGCTGGAGTCCTCATGCTGATGTCGAGTCCTCATGCTGATGTCATCCTGGTTGTCATGGATACAGGTGAATGTGCTGTTTGAAGTGCAACATCAGTGTGAAAGGGGGATGAGAGAGTGGAGGGGAGACCTGGGGAGAAACCTGAGGGTCAGAATGGGTGAGCAGGAGCAGCTGCTCTCGCCAGGTGAGTGTGAGTGCAAGAGACTTAACAAAGATATTGAGGTTACAGCACTACATCAGTGTTCTTCAGTGTAAGGTGGAAAGGCAGGCAGCTCCCTGACATTAAACACAATAATAAAAGTCCCCCCTAGACAGCTAACCATTAAGAGAAAAGCCCAGCCTGACACACCTCCATGTGCACAATAATTAGAAAGACAAGAAAGGTCTTTCTTTTCGTTCTTTCTGTCTGACAGATAAGGAGGGAGTAGCAGAAGGGAAATCATGGGGAAAAGACAGAAAAATATATATGCTCATGTGAGTATGTGTGGTTTTATGTATGCAAAAAACCAACTCTATGTACCTGGAGGAAATAAAGAGAAACTGTGAGACTAGGGATCTCTTCATGTGCATCCATATAAGACCCTCTAAAGAACTTTCCAAGTAACAAGAATAATAATAATAAAGGAATCCCACCTAACAGAGTTGCAGAAGTAGTTCTTCTGCCTGCTCCCATTTCTCTTCTCTTCATCTTCTTCTCTTGCTGGGAAAGAAATTAAAATGCATTTTTCATACAATATCTCTAGCACTCTTTTGTGCAATAATCCTCTTTCTGTGAAAGAGGCAGGTCAGCAATAGCTGCAGGCTCCTGCACAATCACTGCTCATCTCATAAAAATCTCCAGCTTTCCCTGGGATTTTCCAGCCACAACGTATTAAGCATTTGCCTGTGACAAGAAGCCAGCCTGGGGAAGGGGCTCTTTCATATGACGCCTGGGCAAATTTTTATTTATTTAATTTACTGACTGGTTGCATGGATTCTTTGTAATGGAGAAATTCGATTTTAAAAAATGATATGTTGGCTTTGAATCAATCTTAATAGGCAGTTATGGCTTAATACACTCTTCAGCTTTTAGTCTAGATTTATTATTCTAAAATACAAATTTAGTTTAAATTGGAGAAGAAGGTATGGAGCGTGCTTTCCCTGTCTTACTCCCCTCCTTTAACACCCAACTAAAGGTGTGATTTGTCAAGATTCAAAGGAAGGTCGAACACTGGTCTCTGAGTACCAGAACAGTGAGTTACAGCTAAGCTTTGCACCACGGCTGACTGCAAATTAAATAAGGATTTAATATTTCCTGTCAGAAAATTCCTATTCATTTCAATCTAAATTATGGGTTTCAGGACAAGCATTTGCTCAGAACAGTGACACAGAACTTTTGATATTGTGAAAAAGCATTTTTCTTGTAATTGTGTAAACAGAACTCCGTTTTCTGAGGTTCAAAGTGGGGTTGCATTGCAGTTTAGGCTAATTAGAAAGCGCATGCATATACAAAGATACAGTTGCAATCAAAAAGTGAAAGTTTTCACTTGCATGAATTGATTGCCCTGTCTCCTCACCTTTTTAATTTTCAGGTTTTTAGGAAATGTTAGATTTTTTCCCCCGGGTTCAGAATACAGATTTTTTTTTTCACATTATTTTTGGCTGAGCCTGCTGCATTTTATATAACCACAAGTATAGCAAACAAGCTGTCAGCAAGATATTTTTTTTCCCCTGGTGTGCCATCTTGAAACAACCTCATTGTGGTGATCACCAAAGAACTCTAGACTTGAACGGCCTTTTTAGAAACCTCTGCACAGACCTCTGATTTCCGCCCATGATGTGTGCCGCCTCTTCCTTGGTATGACTGTGTGTCATGGCAGCTGGGCTGTGCTGGCAGGCAGGTGGGGCTGAAGTGGGGAGCCCAGTGGTCTATCCATGGGAGGCAGCCAGACTGCCAAAACCCACCGTGCCCTGAGGGGTCCACTACCCACCCTAGAAAGCTACTGGTACAGTCTCAGAGGTCGTGCCCCATGCTCCTCTCCTTCTCAGCTCCCAGTTGCAAGTCCTTATAAACTTTTTATGTAACACTTATGGTAAGACTTATGGGGGCAGATGCTGGCTGAGGTATGGGACTGAGGTTGTTGAGCATCCTCTCATCATCTCATACCTGCTTCAGCTTGAAACAACATTTTTCTTTTCAGCTCTGTTTCTCTCAATTTGGCCACAGTGTGAGCTATAATCCTCCATCCTACCTAGTTAAATCAACAAAGATGCATGAATTTGGGAAATGGAAATAATACATTAACTTCAAAAAAAGAACTGACCATGTCTTGCTGGAGAATGCACAACATGATGCCTTCTGAAGGGGGAGGTTCATGGGGACAAGCAGGGATCCCTTCTCGTGCAAGATCACCCAGTCAGGAGTATGTCTTCAAGGGCTCACACCTAATCTCAGCCAAGGCCAGGCTCTGGTTTAAAGCACTGCATCCTGCACAAAGCCAAGGATGTGTCTGAGCCTGCACAGACCTCATCCTGGTGGGGAAGAGTCAAAGCAGAGTTTTAACTTAACAGGGATCTGGTGCTTGATATCCACTGGCTTTCCTAGCCTGCCCAAGAGAGTATGGCCACTGGGAGCAGCCAAGCATTTGCTTTTGCACAAGGCTGGAGATCCTGGCAAGTCCCCACTAGTGTCTGGCCACAGCCATCCTCCTCTAAAAGCAGAAGAAGAAGGTGCCAATGAGGTGTGGGACCTCGAACTGCCTTACTGGGGGTTTTAGTGTCAAATGAAATTAAGTGGCAGTGTTTGGCTTCCATAAATAAAATCTGCTTCAAGATCCTTTGTTTCTTCTTGTTGTTTCCCTCCCCCCACCACTACTCTCCACCCCTTCCTTTTTCTTTCCATAAGCTTTTTAACTTAGAGCACAAAGAAAATTTTTTTGCCATACTATAAATAGTGGGGTTTTAAACTTGTGCT
>JANHGB010011082.1:0-10879 GCA_026283785.1 Coracopsis vasa
GGCGCCCGCCTGCCTCCCTCCTCTCGCTGCCGCGCTGCAGCCCGGGCTCTGCTGAGTCAAAGCGCGGATCAGGTTCCCTGCCTCCAGTATAAAAATCTCGTCGAGAAATCTCCGGCTGGAGAGAGACGGGGCACGGGAGGAGTGGGGCTTGAGGCGGCGGCTGGCGAGGCGAGTCCGTCCGTGGGGAAGCGAAGGGACGCGCTTCGGCAGCGGTAGCTGTAGCAGCAGCAGCAGCAGCCGGGGCTCACCGGGGACGCCCGCGGCTTACTCCTCTCAGCTGCGGGAGAAGAGCTTTCTGCCGCCCGAAGTAAGTCGGAAAGGGCGGTGGGACTCCTGGGGTCCGCTCGAGGGATGGTGCTCCTCGCGCTCACTCGCTTCCCCGGGGTAACGGTGGGAAGCGGGAACCGCTTCCCTGCCCCGGCTTCGCGGGGGGTTCCTCCCAAAGGGGGCTCCGCAGCCCCAGTCCCACCTAGCTGCCTCTCGCTGTACGGTGGGTGCCGGGGACGGGCTGTGTGGTTGGGTGGTAGCCCGGACCCGGTGGGGTGGCTGGGGGCATCTGAGCATCCGGAGACACCTGAGGACCGAGGGGCAGGCGGGGTGCGAGGTCTGGGGCTGCTCGGGAGCGGGGTAGCGGCGGTGGGTCAGTAAGTGGGACCGTTGAAAAGCTGGGATAGGGAGGAGGGAGGTGGTGGTGGGGGACGAGACCCAGCGGGGAAGGTAGGCAGGAGTCCTCGGTCTGGTCCCTTTCGAGAGGACAAAAGGGCGGCGGAGTGACACCAGAGCCGGCAAGCCCCCTGCAGATCCCCGCTGCCCCGTGCCAGGAATGTCCCGGCTGAGCCTCGGGATAATGAGGTTAAATTGCACCCTCGGACCGAGCACTTCAACTGATATTTTTCTTGGGACTTTGCCTTCTTACCCGTAGTTCACTTCTGGTGGAACAACTGAACACAGCAAGTGATTATAGATCTATTTGAAACTGCCGTCGTTTTTTTGTGTCTTACGTCTCCTCTGGAGGGATAGGTTGGGAGAAAATCTGAGCCAACAACAATGAAAACACAGTTTCCTCCTGTTGAGCATACACATTATTCTGCAAATGTGTTATGGTCTCCAACAAACTCCATATCCAACTTCATTCTCTCCTTTTTAAAAGTACAGCTATTTATGAGGGGAAGGTAGTCTTCACGGCTCCTGGCTCCTTTTGCCTGTTCCAGTGGGCTGTGGCACACCTCTCTCCTCAACAGTGCAAGTGATTTGTTTCGACGGTGACCGTATGCTGTGCGTTAGCTTGGTGATCTACTCTGAAGCTGGGTTCTAGGATATAAATCCTGGAGACTAGTTGGGTCTTGGGGGCATTGTAGAAACGTTTGCAACATGCATTAAATCTTTCTCTCTGAGATAACCCTGTAGCTGTGGACAGTGGTGGGTGTTTTAACTAGATCCTGTTTGCTGTAAAGGACTTGTATTACAGTGGAAGAACACTTTACCTGTGGCTCATCAACTCTTGAACTCTCTGCCTCTTCCTTGTTTCCCCTTTGGGCCTTGATTTGGTTTTGAGCTTTTAGCAAAGTTCAACTTTTTGGACAAGAAATAGACTGTGTAACTGCTTCTATCAGGGAAAAGGAGGGAAGGGAGAGACGGAGGAAAAGAGAGAAGGGAAGGAAAACTTTTGAAATAGTTGTTGCTTACATTTTCTTGATCTGATTTACGAAGCAAATTTTATTTTTTTTCCTCCTGTGTTTTTATATTTCCCCCCTGCAAACAAATAAGAATTAAAAATGAACAGCCCCCCCCCCAAAAAAAAAAGGCAAAAAAAAAAAGCATTGCACTTTTGATCCAGAGGAGTGGTTCAAAGGGAACCTGCATATTTGTGACAAAATTGGTTAATTTGCTGTAGTGATGAATACTGCTGAATGAATAAAAAAACCCCCCAAAACGTGCTACATAATTTAGTGATTCTTCCTAAAGAGAAGAAAGGCAGGAATTTCATATATTCCTGTCTGGAGGGTAAGCTGAACTGTTTGGTGGCTTATTATGAAGCTTTGGATGAAATCAAAGGACAGAAATTTACTGAATGTAGTGTGTACCAGAGTAAGCTCTTGGGTGGAAAAAAGAGAAGCCAGCAAGAAATAGTTCATTTACAAATGGTAAGTCTTTGTTTATGGTGTAGAAGTGGCATAAGAAAACCAGACTTTTTGCAATTATCCAGATGTCTATCACCAGTTATTTGAGATGCAGCCTGTGGCTGATAGATCCTTGCCAGCAGAAGGTTGGTCTTACTACAGTATTACAAATCATAGTGCTGTTATCCCAGTGCCATATGACTGTATTCCTCTGTGCCCGTACTGACACTTTGGAGACTTATCATATTCCTGTCACAGCTGTACTGATGGGTATTTTGTGTAGATTCATCTTTCTGTCCCTAATGTGAATATTATTACTTAGCTGACTTCTAGCACTTAGAGCTCCTGCAAGGCACTTCTCTGACACATCCTATGTTTCTTCTTGATCATTCTGGGAATGGTTGCTCGGAATCCTCAGATAACAGTTAAAACCAATTCTTTACAGGTACTCTGAAAATGCATTTATTTAACTCGTACTCTATTTTAGTGTGCTTTTGTGGGAGGGGAGGTGTGATTTAGGAAGTGATATGGTGTAACAAGTGTTTTAATGCAAGAGTAGGGCATTAGCGATGGAGCTGGCATTGCTCATGAAATCTCCTGCTCTGTTTGGGCCCCCTTATTACCCACACTCCCAACCGCAGTGTTTTCTGTGGGAACTGGTCTTTAACAATGTACACTTTGCTTCAATATTTACAACCTCTTGCTGATCAGTATATCAAAAGCATTTTCATTTAGAGGATTCATTTCAGGGCTTTAATTGAGGAAATCTCTTTGTTTCAAGCCTCTATAATAAACCATTCAAATGCTGTCTTTGAACGAACTAGGTCACTGTAACGCGCGCACACACAGAGTGATTCTCTTCTGCTTAGAGTAGCCTGCATTTGGTTGAGCCATATCCCTGGTGAGCTTGTCCCTGATTTATCCTTCTTGGACTGGCTTGTTCACAGGGAGCTTATGCTGAAAATTCACTGCTGGAGGTCATTCTCCATTCTTGGCATCTCTGGCAGCCTTAAGCTTAAATTGCAGCCTCGTTTTCTATCCAATCAATACCACTCTTATGTCACTGAGTTTCCATGGTGCTCCCAATCTTCTGTCTACATATTGATGTCTGACAGCAGGAATAGCATTCTGTGTTGCTATATATACTTACTAAACCTGTCAAAACTATTTAGGCTCTGTCGCACTAATTTATATCCATATCCTGATATTATTTGTATCTGTTGAGCTTTGACTGATGGAACTTGCTACACTAAGGAATCAGCCTCAACAATGCACTCCAGGGATGGCTCAAGGAATGGACATTTTGAGAAGGGGAAAAAGACTCTCTTCTGGAGTAGCTGGGGTAGTCTAGAATCCTTTGAGCACAATAGAGTCGTTTTGAAAACATCCAAGTCTCAATGGCTCCAAGTTAATGCTTTGGAAATCATTCTCCATTGTGCTGCTCTGAATGCATAGAGGGTCCTCTCTGATGGAGCTGTGGAGAGGAAAATAGAAAAGTGGGCATTGTTGAGTGTTTAATATGTGTTTGAGGAGAGTTGAGGGAAATTTAAGTCAGTTGTCTCACATTAATTTCTTCAGCAGAAGCAGTGTGGAAAAATGAAATTAAAGGAGCAAGCAATCTCTTCTCTGATTGTGTTTTACTACCATAAACCATAGAGCACTGTAGTTGTGTAAGAAATGGTATGGTGGTGTCTTTGTGGATTGACACAGCAGCAACTAAATAAGATGTGAAAAGGCATACCTTTTGCGTGTCATTAACTTCCAAGGGACTGATACCTGTTACTTGTGCCAACAGTGATAGACATTAAATAAAGAGCAGTGGATTTTCTTTTAAAAATGATTTAAATTTGCTTTGTGAACCATTGATCTTGTATCAAAGAGAGGTGGTCGTCAGCTGGAGCAACACTTTAATCCCACTAACTTTAACATGAGCTTGATCCAGCCCATGAAGTAAAAGTTGGCAGTCAGTATGGAATTTGCTGCTTAAAATTTTGTTGGCTCTGAGTTGCCAGAAGACCTGACTTTGTGATGCCAAGTTCATTAATACTTTTCAGACTCTCTTCAGGCTCCTACAGTCTTTCCACTAGTGAAAAGTTAAGGACCTTTGAGACTTAAAAGGCCCTGTTGGAGGTTGTGTTTCACATGGTGTACTAAAGTAGCTCAGTTTGTTATGTTTTCAGCAATGGCTTACCTTATCATGGTAGAAAAAGTCAGTGGGACTTTACCAAACTGATACTCTCTTGGTCAGTATTTTATTCCAAGGAATAGAATCACTGAACCGTTTGAAATATCTGGCTCTGCCTCCTGCAGTGGCACCCTGATGATTTTATTTTAAACTTTTCTAATTTCCTTCCTTGCTTACATATGTGGGAGTGACTTTTTAAAAACTGTAGTCATCTTTCAGAATGTTTTTTAATGTCTTTCAGACCAAAGGTTGAGAGAACACAGCTGTAGGCAGTTTCATGGGAGATGAGAAGGGGGAATGTGAATATAATAAAGAGCTAGATATATTACTGATGCATCCAGGTGATTTCCACCCCCCTGCATCCTTCCACTCCAAAAAAATCTCTGCCTTTCCTTGCCTTTCCAGAATAGCAGATTCTGGTTTCAATGTGGATAACTTCTGGAGGTGAGGAGTAGAGCTGACTATGTCTGAGGCAAAATCCAGTTTCATTACATTAAGATAAATGTATTAATATGTTAATCTGGGCTGTAGGAATATGTTGCTTGGCAAGTGCCATTGATCACATGGCAGCTGCAGCAGGGGGGTAAAGACTTTTAGAGAGGAAGAGCATTACAGGGGTTGGGCATTTTCTGATAAAAACAATCTCTGAAAAATAAACGGTGTTTGGAGCTCCAGTCCGGTGCCATTTATTAAACTGCAGAGTTCAATTTTAAACTGAACCTTTCTATTCTGAGGCCTGCCAGCATCATTTCAGAGCTCATTAAATATTTCACAAGAGTGTTATAAAAATCTTCCTTCCTCATTAATTTCTATGGAATTCCAGTGTAGCTTGGACCTTGTAAACATTCCTTGTGCAGTTGCAGATGAAACCATTGTCAAGTGCCCATGGGGAGTGAAGAGAAAGCAGAGAAATTCTCTAATACCTCTGTCCAAATGCTTATTTTGAGACTGGTCCACAGCTAGCTAACAGCGTAAATGAAATAGATTTTTTTGTCATCTTAAAAGAAAGAAAGGGATGGGCTCTTTCCTTCAGGAAGCATCTCTCTATGCACCTGAGCTAATGCTCTGCTGTCTTAATGGGACTGATCCAGCTCGCAGTGGAGACAGGCCCAGCACTACTAATGCTCACAACAAGATGGTGGTAACCTATTTCTCAGGCTTGAGTGCAAAGTTGGTCTTCATTTTCTGAGCTCATTAAGGAAGATGGACCACTCTGCTATTGTCTTCACCATCTGACTTTGCTACCTGTTGACTTAGGCTGTCCCTAAGGACTGGGAAGGTAAAACCCAGATAATTATGCTCTATGGGTATATAAGAAAGGTGGAATTCCCTGTGTGTTGACACAAGCAGTGAATATATAGTTATTTGTGGAAGTCAGAGTATCTCTGTGTGATTGCAAGCAACAAAAATGACTGAACTGGCTTCTCAGATTCAGTTCCATTGGATATGCAGCACAAACGCTGTTTTGTTTTTGGGTTTTGTTTCTCAGAGCCATGCGAACAATTGGATTAGTTTCATAACCAGCTAAAGATGATCTGAATACTGCATTTAAGGCTTCCTTGTTTTAACTGGATCACTAGTACAACAGATTTATTTATGTATTTATTTATTTTTTTAGCTATACTTCTCACACATCATGTCTCAAAGTGCAAAAGAGCCTTAGTTGTGCAATGCAAATGTATGCGCCCATCTGTAGCCAGCAACAGAAGGCTCACAGTCTGGAGCATCTTTGCCTCCATGACAGGAGCATCCAAAATGTGCTTGATACTGTGTGTAGGTAGTTCTCATATCAAAACCTTTGTACTGAAAAATAACTATTTTACAGGTATTTTGCTTCTTTTTTTTTTTTTTTTTACTATTTTACAGCATGCAAGCAATATGAGAAGAATAACATTGGCCCAAAATGCACACATTTTAACATTTCTGTGATGCTTTTCTAGGCACTTTGTTAGATGGTAATAGGTGGAGCTCATAAGAAAGGTCTACTGTCTTTGAAAATGATCTTCTAAAGGGACTCAGAAGTAGCCTTGGTAGAAATATGGCACCTCTAGTATGGTGCCGTCCCTGCTGTGTTAAGGCACTACAAGGTCACAGTTTGCTTTTGGACAACTGAACTTCTTCCATGTCTATATTGAGATCTTTTTCAGTTCACTAAGAATTATATTCTTCCTGTCAAGCACAGATTAATACTAAACGAGGCGCGCATCCTCCAACCATTATTCACACAAAGTTGCCGTTTCAGCAAGAGCATCATCAGAATAAGGACTATGGAATTCATCCTAAGATTTAGAAAGAGTGCCACGCCTTTGTTTTGGTGATGGAGTCTTCAAAGTAAGACATGAATGATAATGCTGGTAAATGGTTGTGACTCTTCTTGCAGCAGAATCTCATTATGTTCATTGGAAGTGCCTTTGGAATGAAGCACGTTTTAGTAAATCAAAAATAAGTCAAGAGATTGTTTTGATACTCTGCCTTAATTCCGTTAGGAAAACACCTTGTTCCTTCAGTTTGAACAATAAAAATTACGTGTTCAAAAGCAGCCTTCCTACTCCCACCATATGAAACAGAAATAGTTTGAACTTCTTGTTGCACAAGTAGAAGACTGGAAACCCAGTCTTCTACTATGGTAGTGGCTTAGCTTGCTTTCTGGTGCTGACAAAAGGGCCCTGAGATGCTCTGATTGCTTCCTGATAGCTTGTGCCACCTGACTGCCTGCTTGTTTCCTTGGATTGCTGCCTTCCCAGAGGTCAGAAAGATGTTTTTGTTTGCGTAAGTCACTTGCTTTTATTAGAAGCCTGCCTGTGCAGCTGATATGCAGTAGGGACCAAGGGACGGAAAAATCTACTAGCTTTCCCTCTAAGGCCAAAATAGGATTTTCAGAAGTCTTCCAAAAACACTGCAAGCTTTGATTTGGGAACTTCATGTCACTTCACTTACTAAATCCTCACTTTCCTAAGCTGTCCTTTCAGCCCATGTTTCTTGTGTGATTTGCGCCTTGTCAGATGCTTTTCTAATCTCTGCAGTTGATGTTTGCCTAAGTGATTATTTGGCAGAAGTGTGTGAGCGGGTATGTGTGTGATTGCTGTTGGCATGTCAGTTGGTATGATATGGCATTAGCATACTTGTTCCGTGCTGCTGGCTTCCCCTTTTTTTAGGCTTACTTATGCAGAGGTGGGATAAAAAAAACCCCCAACAAACCAACAGAACTAAAGCAGAAAGCCATGGGGGATCCAGTTATGGTATGGTGATGCTCTATCCAGTTTGACCAAAGACCTACAGAGTTCAGAGCAGCCTAAAAGCTGCTCTTGTTTCCTTCTTATTACTAATCATAACTAGATCATCCACCAGCAGAGGATTTATAAAGTGCTGCAAGGATTATGGGCTGCCTAAATAGGGGTGTCTCTTTGAATCTAGTTTGCAGGAGTTTTCCTGTGCTTGCAAAATAGTGTGGGAACCATGTTTATGGGGTGATGAAGAAGAAAAGACAAGCTCTGCTCCCTTTGTGTTTGTCCGCACAAGAACTTGTCTTTAAATGGGACATGGAGTTTAGCTTGTGTTTTGGACTCAGTAATATTGAGTGGCTGTTGGAATTATAGGTGTATGTGTTTTAGGATGCATCAGCCTCTTCTCTCAGTCACTTTTAATTTGAGCTATAGTCTTTGCCCATCTTGTGCGCTGAAACAGCCTTATGGGCTATGAGTTACCTCACTGGGAACAGTGGGATTTACTTAGACAATGTAAATATGAAAGTGCATGTGAAACCTTTGCTTGATCAATGCCTTGATTTATAAGTTTAACACAGTTGGTGGAAATAAAAGTCTCTGATGATACCGCATATGTTCAGGTGCATGCCCTTTGTGAGTGGGTGGGGATGAAATCTCTTGTGATAAGTTTTATAGCAGTACAATTACCGTGGGGCCTTTGGCAGCTTCTCTAGATATTTTTTCTGGACATCTGTTTAACTGCGAGCTGCTCATGTGCTTTTTATTGTAGAAGTCATATTGGCGAGCTGGTTTTCCCCTCCACTTTCAAATGTAAACTTCTCCTGTTGGTCCATGTTAATAACTGTACCTTTCCAAAGCATGATGTAGGCCAGGCCTTTGCCAAAATCTTTCCCTGTATGTCCGTCTGGTGCTGTGAAGATTCTGACTTTATCCTGATGCGAGGTGGAGGCTGCTGTCTTCGTGTTGGGGTCAGCCCTACGTTTTACCTCTGAACCACTGGGATCAGCCTAGGTTTTACCTCTGGAAGGAGAAAACTGCTGGTCTTGTAATCTGAAATGGTTTTGTAAAGCTTTCTGGAATCAGAAATGTAGGAGAGAGGGAAACACTTTCCTTGTCCCTAACTACCTGTGAAATTGGTCATGTTTTCATGCTAAAAAAATCTGAAGTTCAAAAGGGATGGGAATGGGAGGAAAAGCAGGTGAACTTCCTGCTCTTAATCATAATTTTGAACCAGAAAAGTTGTTTTGAGGCTGCTTTCAAAAAACATTTATAGATCTTTTTAGTACTTTGCAACTGAGATAACATTTACAAACACTTCTTTCTAGGTAGGATAATGTGTTACATGGTCCTGGCCTTTTGTATTAGGTTTGCATGGCAAAGGTTTGGTCACAGGGGTAGCTTCTGTGAGAAGTTGCCAGAAGCTTCCATTACATCCGATAGAGCCAATGCCAGCCAACTCTAAGATGGACCCACTGCTGGCCAAGGCCAAGCCCATCAGTGACAGTGCTAGCACCTCTGGGTATTTAACATATTTCAGAAAATGGCAAAAAAATGCACAACTGCAGCTGAAGAGAAGAGCAAGAGTGTGTGAAAGACACCAAGGTCAGTGAAGAAAGAGGGTACTCCAGGTGCCAGAGCAGAGATTCCCCTGCAGCCTATGGTGCAGGCCATGGTGAGGCAGGAAGTCTCCCTGCAGCCCATGGAGGTTCATGGTGGGGCGTATACCCACCTGCAGCTCATGGAGAGCCCCATGCTGGAGCAGGTGGATGTCTGAAGGAGGCTGTGACTCTATGAGAAGCCAGTGTTGGAGCAGGCTCCTGGCAGTGGCCCTGTGAAGAGAGGAGCCCACACTGGAGCAGGTTTGCTGCAGGACTTGTGACCCTGAGGGGCACCCACACTGGAGCAGTCTGTGCCTGAAGGTCTGCACCTATGGAAGACACCCACACTGTAGCAGGTCTTGAAGAATTGCAGCCTGTGGGAAATACCCATGTTGGAGAAGACCATGAAGAGCTTCCTCCTGTGGGAGGGACCCCATGCTGCAGCAGGAGTAGAGTGTGAAGAGTACTCCCCTGAGGAGGAAGGAGCAGCAGAGACAACATGTTATGAACTGACTGCAACATCCCCCTGTGCTGCTGGGGTGAAGCAGGTAGAGAAATCGTGAGTAAAGTTAAGCCTGGGAAGAAGGGAGGAATTGGGAGGAAAGTGTGTTAAGATTTGGTTTTATTTCTTATTACTCTGATTTGATTGGCAATAAATTAATGTCCCCAAGTTGAGTCTGTTTTGCCCCTGACTGTAGCTGGTGAATGATCTCTCCCTGTCCTTATTTTGATGCATAAGCCTTTTGTTATATTTTCTCTCCTCTGCCTAGTTGAGGTGGGGAGTGATAGAGTGGTCATGGTGGGTACCAGATGTCCAGCTAGGGTCCACCCACCATGCCTTTCTTTATCTGCTTCTCTGTGCCCAAATACAGCATCTCTGCTCATTTTCACAGAGGTTGAGAGGTCTTGAGAATGGTCGGTATTGAATACTGTCATATAAGGAAAGAACTAAAAAGCACAGGTGGTGTATTACAGCATGTACTTTGTTCATTTAATTGCTATGTACTGTAGTTTAGTTTTAATTATTTATGACTATATCTACAAGGAAGTAGTCCTTTAAATAAGAACCCCTCATTCTTGTGCTAACCGCAACAGTAGGTTGAGTGGATATGGAGACTGCATTTTTACAGAAGAAAAAAAATGAGATCTGTAGATACCTCACGTCAAAAGTGAGCCTCTGGAGAAACTTTCAAACTGTAGGGATGTGTAGCAAAAATGTGTTATCTAAGTTTAGACTTTCCAATTGCGCACCATGTACTATAAATGACAAGTTCACATCTTTCTGTATTGACACTTTCAGCATGTGCAATAAGGCTCTAATTCTAGTTGGGATTTTACCAACTGAGATTTCTCAAGTAATTGCAGGTGGGAATTTCTTGTCTTATTTAAATAGGAAATTCTGAAACAACCGAAAAAAAACCCACAAACCAACCAAGGCAGGAGAAGTCTGTGAAGTGTAAATTATCTGTCTAAGTCAAGAAAAATTGAGTTTGAAATGTTAGAATCATAGAATAGTTATGGTTGGAAAGGACCTTAAGATCATCTAGTTCCAACTGCCCTGGCATGGGCAGGGACACCTCCCACTAAACCATGCCACCCAAGGCTCCGTCCAACCTGGCCTTGAACACTGCCAGGGATGGAGCATTCACAACTTCTCTGGGCACCCTGTGCCAGTGCCTCAGCACCCTCAAAGTAAAGAACTTCTTCCGTATATCCAGCCTGAACTTCCCCTGTTTAAAACACAAAATTGAT